>JADWOT020000001.1:28683572-28720572 GCA_036345935.2 Taenia hydatigena | reverse complement strand
ACATTGTAAAGCGTACTATAGACACCGGCGACGTCTTGATGCATGCCAACCTCCCTGCTGGAAAGACACATCGTCTAGTAGAAGGGTCGATTCGAGCCGCGAATATAAAGCCTTCATTTGCTGTGGGTCGCTCCTATCGTTCTGGCAGAGAAAAGCGATGGTATTCTACGATTGTGCATCGGCTATGAGGAATTGAATACCGTAGCTACGAAGTACCAACGGACGAAAATGAGCTTCTACCCTGAACACATAATCCGGATGCTGCCAAGTGGAGGTGGTGACAAATAACAGAGAGAGGACAACCTTTGTGGTTACAAATAAGCTTCATAAATTCGTTTTTTGGCTCGCAAAGCAGCAGTCTAGTTTGCCTAATGCTAACATCATCGGAAAGCGAATTAGCCCGAGCGGTGCTTTTCTGCGCTTACCTGCAATGCAGTCAATTGGAGTTTGGTAGGTTTAACTCATTATTCAACACCAGCACAAATTGACAAGAATAATAATCGAGCAAGTAACGAATGAAGTTGGTCAGCTAATGCGCAAAACAGCTTTTGAAGATGTTTGAAGTCAACTCAAATCACCTGTTGGGAAGAGGTCGGCGGGACTGCCACCTCAGCTCTTTACTTCTGCTTTCTCTCCCATCTCTCGAACACAGACAAGCGTCTTATCAGCACTAAAGTGGTAGTTCGTCTTCTCGCCGATAATGGAAACGGATCGTCTACAAAGTCGTATAAATTCCATTCACTCGCATTTGGCACGTTTGGATAAAATATGAGTTGTCGCTCACACACTTCAATTCTAAATCCTCGTCTTCTCGTCGACGATGGGTGAGGTAGCCACATTGGCGCAGGGTTTATGATTCTGTGACTTGATGATGATGCTGACAGAAGCAGTCTGCGCAACCTTCTTCTACACGTACCTGGGATTTGCATTGATTAATTGCTGCCGCAATGCAGTCTACCTGATGACATGGAGGTACTGTCAGTTTGAATCAGCCAAATTGCGAACATCATCAACATTGGTACGGTTTTCTTTTTTACTTAAGCGATTATTTACACTAAGGTGATATCTATGCCTCTACATTCTTCTGCATTTCATTGCTGCCTTCTCGTGTCTACTTTTGGTGCCGAAATGCTAACCTGAAAAATCAGATAAGACAGAGAAATTTGGCGAATTTTCCTCCTTAATCTCCAGCTTCTTATACTATAGCATGATATGTTTTAAATCAAGTATTTGCCGTTTTGAAAATTATTTAGGTAAAAGAAAATGCGATGAGTATAGCTATTTCTAGATGGATAGCTGAGTAGGTGTGGTGGATTCGATAGTCACCTCCTTTAACTTGCCTTGCACTTCATCACAAACCAATGCATAAATGTGCATCAAAGTTAATTACCACAAAGCTTAAAGCAAAAATGCCACAATTCGGCTGAGACCTCTGATTCAACATTCAAGGAGAGTATCCAAGTGCTCGACTCTAAACCAAGCATTGCACCTTCCTTCTTCCGATAAAATGCAAAGGCGAACAATAATGAACTGATTTCGGTGTCAAGTGCCTGTCTCAAAAGTGTTATGGGTTTCCAAGAGCAAAGGTAGTAGCCTTTATCTCATATGCCCGAATGAATTAAGTACGAAAGGACTACATGCACAGCAACATCTTCTCGAAGAAGAGGGATACAGTACCTATGAGAATAATTAAAGACCCTATTCCATTAACGAAATCACTCATCAATTCGTTTGTGTGTGAACCTTTCAAGTACAGCTGCCGTAAGGTTGAATTTATGGAAATTAATTTGAATATATAGGGCCGAAAATAAATATGAGGCTGAGGCACATTATGTAAGCGCACAGTTCTTTCTTGGCTATGCCTATTAAATTTGTTATTTTGTAAGATAATACTAAGAATGCGTGCTGGCACATCAAACCTAGCAGGTGTAGGGTTTGATGTATTACATTGGTCTAATTGCAACCTAATATTTGCAGGACAGGAAAAAGGTTCCGGAGTGGGCTGTGGTCACCAACGAGGTTCTGCTTGCCGTTATTTCCTATCAATAGCCCTATGGCTATTTGAATGATGTCAGTGAACCCATCACATAAGACGCATTCATCGTATCCTCTCCATAGCGCCACGTTACGATTTCAGCGTTGGGTCTCAAAGCGGTTTTGGCAATCTGGCAATCTTTCCATGCTTCAACTAGACATGGGTCGTGCGGATAGCCGAATTAAGAATGAATTAGATCGCTTCTATTCATAAGGAATTATTGGACGACATGCAGGGATATATTCTTTCCTCCTTTTAAATGGTTTGCCAGTTTGTTAAGTTTAGGAATAATGCTAGGATTTAATGGTGCTACTGGTGGCCCTAAAAGGGCAGGCGACATCATCCACAATATCAAGCTCTTCGTTTTAAGTAGAGCAAATGAGTTTCAGTCCTACCCTGCTCTGTCATGTCGATCCTAACGCAGCCTAACGGAGATCAGGGACGCAGGCTTCAATTAAAAATGAATTCTTCACTTTCTCAAGCGCTAATGCTGGGCTACGCGTGAAACCATACCAACGTCCAGATGGCTAAAGCTTAGGTGCCTTCTGACTTAATCAAGTGTGTATGCTGTGCTAGCCCCGCCTTATGCTCCTGTGGGCCACCACAAATAATTCAGATCTACCCCTTATGAAAAGCATTATTCTTTTATGAGGAACACAATAAATGACCTTAATCACGTCAATCCGACCCCACAATTCTTATTCAATGAAGAATACGACAGATAAAGCAGATTTGGGGAGAACATGCTAAGATGGCGGTGTGATCAATTCTATATTTTCCGTTCAGTATGTTGCAAATTATTGAAGTTAATGTCCTTCTAGTGGTGCGGCTATTCTTTTACATTCTTCTTAGAAAACTGCCACAACGAGATGACACTTTGCGCAGACTTATAAACCTCAACAGATTCCCATTTTTCAACAAAAATAACCCAAAGTTTACGCAATCTAGTATCTGCTATGATTGGGCACAGAATTCTGCCTATCCTCGATCCCATCTCCAAGCCTGCTAATGTGAAGCGATGAAAATGCCTTTAAATGTTATAACAGACGGTACAGATTAGATGCGATCCAAACAGCAAAGTATCGGAATGCAGTTTCTTAGTGCTTCGAATTCCTCATAAGTTTATCTTCGACTCGGCCAGTGATGAGGACTGCAATTTGGTGAACAGATGGTGGACAGCAGGAAAGTGGTTGCCAGTCGCAGTACTGCTCCTACAATTTCTCCTTCAAGACTTCAAACGCTAATGGACCTACGGAATGTGGATGCAGACCTCGCAATACATGGAAGATGGAAGAGTTGATCGTATAATAATAAGGCAACTTTGTGCGACTCAAATGACTCTTAGTGTAACTTACTTATCTTCCCATGCATAACAAAACTATTATGCAATGATTGGCAAAGGAATGCTTGGGGCAGATATTGTGCCTGTTAAAGTACGCAAGGCTCTGTGACTGATAAGGGAAACGGATTGAGAAGAAGCATGTTACTTAGAAAATTTGAAATATGCTAGGGTAAGGATAGGAGAGAGTCAGCTTGTGGCGCAAATAAGGCTCCGATGCGGCGTTGAACTGAGCTACATAAAGTCTTCCTCTCCAGCAGCAGAATCCTCTCCTAACACATGTGCAATCTGCGTCACATGAGATGAGTGCCATCTCTTTGAGATGAAGGTGGATTTCCATTGAAACTACTTCCAAGGCATGAGAAATAATCCTTGTGGTTCAGTCATCGACGCTAGTTATCTGTCAACTGTTGGATAACTTGGCACACTTTGATTCTCTTAGCTATGCCAATTCTTAGTTTTGCGGATGCATCCTTTTTTGCATTTTCTCTTCTTGGTTGCTCTTGACACTCGCTGCTCTTACACTTCTTCTTCAGTTCCTGTTTTACAAAAAAGACATTTCACTTTCATTCTCTCCAAGAATATAAGAATGAGCTCTCTATGTCTTCACGACAATTTAAAGTCCGCATTTATGTTCTCAATAGTTACGAATTGGTATTTGACAATACCTGTAAAGTGAGATTGTGTTACGACACGAGTTTTGGGCCAAAGCAAGGTAAATGACGTCTGGACTGGATTATGGCAGAGTGAATGTGTCCAGAATTCATCAGGCATTTAGTTAGGATGGATAAGTCTGCCATTCGATTGAAAAGTCGTGTATATTGGGAATAATTCCACAACCTATTCCCTCGTTTTGCAATAGATTATGTGAATGGTCAAGAAAGCTGAGAGTCAAGTGGAAATTTGCATGAGGAATCGAATGTCAGCGACAACCGTGCGTAGATGCCCGTGGGGTTGGGCACCCATCGAGGTCATTCTACGTTGGTCTGGGTTAGTATACACACGTCAGTGACAGAAGTAGAAAGCTCAGGGTCGCTAGCACACTTTGTTGCACTTCACCCATCTCTACCTTACTCTTGTCTACTCTGCAACTCTTTATTCTTCTGCACTCCCCTCTACATATTTGTACTATTTCGGACGGTCAGTGCCAATGCCTTCGCATCACATTCCTTCGCACAGCACTTGATTATAGGTTTTAAGCTTTAAAAGAGAGAGAATAGGTTGTGGAATTAGTCCCACTGAACACGACTTTTCAATCGAATGGCAAATTCTCCAGTACATCGCCTACAAATCCACCCAGTTGACGGACTGCCCTGAAGCCACTCCATTGGTCACGCTCACGATGACCAAGGTTTGCGAGTGGACAATAAACCCTCTAATGCCCCTCAAGTCACGCCGAACATTGTTCCAATTCCAACAGTGAATTTCGTACAATATGACGTCGATCAACTTAATCCAGTCTCGTGGATTACCACTGAAACCATCCCGGTGGCGATAAGCAGCACCTTCAAAGAAGAAACCGCAGCAATTGTCCATCAAGTGGTTCCTCTCGATGAACTCAGTAGAGTGGCTAAAGCAGTCGGAGTCGGGAATTGAGAAGATGGGCTCATGCCCATTGATGCTCTCGAGACAACATTTATCGTACACATATACCATCAACTCTGTATCAAGCATGATGAAAACGAAAAAAAAAAACATTTTCGCTGCACAAAATCCCTTCTGTTAGCATTTTGCAGAGGGTATTGACGAAGAATTACGCAACATTAAACCGGTAAATCAGGGACTTTTGTCTGTCATGAGGAGTAGTTGGAGGGTTCTCGTGCAGTGGTAGTAGCTCGCACATGTGCTTATCCAGCCAATTTTAATGACGGACCTGCTATTGAAATATCGTCTGAGAGGACAATACCCACTGCCACTCAGGAACCACAGAACAAAGATTGCAAAGGTCCCTCAATGGGAGATTATAACAGATGCTGAGGACGATAGCTTCAGAGCAATTCGACGAATTATGGGTAGTCACTACCGTCATGGGTGAGGAATACGTATCCACATTGAAGGATGAGCTGGCTTGCATACTGCTGAATTGTAAAACCATTGTGTGACCCCGTAAGCCGCCTTAGCCAACCCTCACAAACCTCTACTGAATTGTTCATTCAAATTATGAGGTCATTGCATCGTAGCTGTCACTACTCTGAGCTCACATAATCACGCTCTACGTGACAGCAGCAACAAAACTTGTGGCTCACGTGCTTCCTACATGGATTGTTTTGTCTGCTGTGTAAAGGAAATGAAACACATTCATGCCGCCTTTGTTTGCCAGCCCTCGTTTCCGATTATTTTTTTCTGTTTTACTAGGTCCACTTCCACTTGTTTTCCAATTTCTCGCTTTTCTTGCCATAACGCGACGGTTCAATCTACTATTTTAAGGACATACTTTAATCGTCGCATTTGCAATTTCAAGAAGCAGCTGTCCACATTGCCTTCGGTGCAGGTATAGATAGCTGCTTGGGGATAGGGACTGATGGTCTTTCAAATACACGCGTTTTACTCGCCCAACTCCTATAGGTGTTTACTGTTTTATTTTGTTCGCTTCATTTTGACTTCTTCAGAAACCAACACCGCAATAGCTACTTCTGGACGTGGAAGCCACGAAACGTTTGATGAGGTGGCGTTGTACGGATGCGCGTGTGTCTATGCATTTTATAATTTGTGATACGCATTTGCAGTCGACAAGCATGCCTTGCTGCCTTGGGATAAGCGGTAGGAGGTAAAACTGGCATTGCATAGATAGTCGCATTAGCTCTCATCTTCATCCAGTCGCGAGAACAGCGCGTGATTTCTTTTTGAGTATCGCTTGTTTACCGGCTAGAATTTTTCTAACAGGTTCGCAGGTAGCCGACGACTCGGCGCATTAATGATGTCCGATTTTTTTAGCAGATTGCTTTTAGCATTTCGATCCCAAAGTGTCTGCATCCAGCTAAATTGCATGTTTTGTTGAAGCTTGCATAATTTGGCTGCTGATTACGTTTTAGAGAAGGATTTGGGTGTAAAGACCTAGTTGTGGTTGCAAGAGTGGAACATGCTGCCCCACCCACCATAATTTATACGACACCTGTTGGTAAAAGATTTGTCATTAGTTTCATCACATTCCGTAGGCAAGCAGTGTGCCACCTCCATAGAATGAGTGGCTGGCTTCGAAGCAGGTTGCGATTATGGCACGAAACTTCACCTCACTTTACTGTAAACTTATCCATCCTAACTAAATGCCTGATGAATTCTGGACACATTCACTCTGCCATAATCCAGTCCAGACGTCATTTACCTTGCTTTGGCCCAAAACTCGTGTCGTAACACAATCTCACTTTACAGGTATTGTCAAATACCAATTCGTAACTATTGAGAACATAAATGCGGACTTTAAATTGTCGTGAAGACATAGAGAGCTCATTCTTATATTCTTGGAGAGAATGAAAGTGAAATGTCTTTTTTGTAAAACAGGAACTGAAGAAGAAGTGTAAGAGCAGCGAGTGTCAAGAGCAACCAAGAAGAGAAAATGCAAAAAAGGATGCATCCGCAAAACTAAAAATTGGCATAGCTAAGAGAATCAAAGTGTGCCAAGTTATCCAACAGTTGACAGATAACTAGCGTCGATGACTGAACCACAAGGATTATTTCTCATGCCTTGGAAGTAGTTTCAATGGAAATCCACCTTCATCTCAAAGAGATGGCACTCATCTCATGTGACGCAGATTGCACATGTGTTAGGAGAGGATTCTGCTGCTGGAGAGGAAGACTTTATGTAGCTCAATTCAACGCCGCATCGGAGCCTTATTTGCGCCACAAGCTGACTCTCTCCTATCCTTACCCTAGCATATTTCAAATTTTCTAAGTAACATGCTTCTTCTCAATCCGTTTCCCTTATCAGTCACAGAGCCTTGCGTACTTTAACAGGCACAATATCTGCCCCAAGCATTCCTTTGCCAATCATTGCATAATAGTTTTGTTATGCATGGGAAGATAAGTAAGTTACACTAAGAGTCATTTGAGTCGCACAAAGTTGCCTTATTATTATACGATCAACTCTTCCATCTTCCATGTATTGCGAGGTCTGCATCCACATTCCCTAGGTCCATTAGCGTTTGAAGTCTTGAAGGAGAAATTGTAGGAGCAGTACTGCGACTGGCAACCACTTTCCTGCTGTCCACCATCTGTTCACCAAATTGCAGTCCTCATCACTGGCCGAGTCGAAGATAAACTTATGAGGAATTCGAAGCACTAAGAAACTGCATTCCGATACTTTGCTGTTTGGATCGCATCTAATCTGTACCGTCTGTTATAACATTTAAAGGCATTTTCATCGCTTCACATTAGCAGGCTTGGAGATGGGATCGAGGATAGGCAGAATTCTGTGCCCAATCATAGCAGATACTAGATTGCGTAAACTTTGGGTTATTTTTGTTGAAAAATGGGAATCTGTTGAGGTTTATAAGTCTGCGCAAAGTGTCATCTCGTTGTGGCAGTTTTCTAAGAAGAATGTAAAAGAATAGCCGCACCACTAGAAGGACATTAACTTCAATAATTTGCAACATACTGAACGGAAAATATAGAATTGATCACACCACCATCTTAGCATGTTCTCCCCAAATCTGCTTTATCTGTCGTATTCTTCATTGAATAAGAATTGTGGGGTCGGATTGACGTGATTAAGGTCATTTATTGTGTTCCTCATAAAAGAATAATGCTTTTCATAAGGGGTAGATCTGAATTATTTGTGGTGGCCCACAGGAGCATAAGGCGGGGCTAGCACAGCATACACACTTGATTAAGTCAGAAGGCACCTAAGCTTTAGCCATCTGGACGTTGGTATGGTTTCACGCGTAGCCCAGCATTAGCGCTTGAGAAAGTGAAGAATTCATTTTTAATTGAAGCCTGCGTCCCTGATCTCCGTTAGGTTGCGTTAGGATCGACATGACAGAGCAGGGCAGGACTGAAACTCATTTGCTCTACTTAAAACGAAGAGCTTGATATTGTGGATGATGTCGCCTGCCCTTTTAGGGCCACCAGTAGCACCATTAAATCCTAGCATTATTCCTAAACTTAACAAACTGGCAAACCATTTAAAAGGAGGAAAGAATATATCCCTGCATGTCGTCCAATAATTCCTTATGAATAGAAGCGATCTAATTCATTCTTAATTCGGCTATCCGCACGACCCATGTCTAGTTGAAGCATGGAAAGATTGCCAGATTGCCAAAACCGCTTTGAGACCCAACGCTGAAATCGTAACGTGGCGCTATGGAGAGGATACGATGAATGCGTCTTATGTGATGGGTTCACTGACATCATTCAAATAGCCATAGGGCTATTGATAGGAAATAACGGCAAGCAGAACCTCGTTGGTGACCACAGCCCACTCCGGAACCTTTTTCCTGTCCTGCAAATATTAGGTTGCAATTAGACCAATGTAATACATCAAACCCTACACCTGCTAGGTTTGATGTGCCAGCACGCATTCTTAGTATTATCTTACAAAATAACAAATTTAATAGGCATAGCCAAGAAAGAACTGTGCGCTTACATAATGTGCCTCAGCCTCATATTTATTTTCGGCCCTATATATTCAAATTAATTTCCATAAATTCAACCTTACGGCAGCTGTACTTGAAAGGTTCACACACAAACGAATTGATGAGTGATTTCGTTAATGGAATAGGGTCTTTAATTATTCTCATAGGTACTGTATCCCTCTTCTTCGAGAAGATGTTGCTGTGCATGTAGTCCTTTCGTACTTAATTCATTCGGGCATATGAGATAAAGGCTACTACCTTTGCTCTTGGAAACCCATAACACTTTTGAGACAGGCACTTGACACCGAAATCAGTTCATTATTGTTCGCCTTTGCATTTTATCGGAAGAAGGAAGGTGCAATGCTTGGTTTAGAGTCGAGCACTTGGATACTCTCCTTGAATGTTGAATCAGAGGTCTCAGCCGAATTGTGGCATTTTTGCTTTAAGCTTTGTGGTAATTAACTTTGATGCACATTTATGCATTGGTTTGTGATGAAGTGCAAGGCAAGTTAAAGGAGGTGACTATCGAATCCACCACACCTACTCAGCTATCCATCTAGAAATAGCTATACTCATCGCATTTTCTTTTACCTAAATAATTTTCAAAACGGCAAATACTTGATTTAAAACATATCATGCTATAGTATAAGAAGCTGGAGATTAAGGAGGAAAATTCGCCAAATTTCTCTGTCTTATCTGATTTTTCAGGTTAGCATTTCGGCACCAAAAGTAGACACGAGAAGGCAGCAATGAAATGCAGAAGAATGTAGAGGCATAGATATCACCTTAGTGTAAATAATCGCTTAAGTAAAAAAGAAAACCGTACCAATGTTGATGATGTTCGCAATTTGGCTGATTCAAACTGACAGTACCTCCATGTCATCAGGTAGACTGCATTGCGGCAGCAATTAATCAATGCAAATCCCAGGTACGTGTAGAAGAAGGTTGCGCAGACTGCTTCTGTCAGCATCATCATCAAGTCACAGAATCATAAACCCTGCGCCAATGTGGCTACCTCACCCATCGTCGACGAGAAGACGAGGATTTAGAATTGAAGTGTGTGAGCGACAACTCATATTTTATCCAAACGTGCCAAATGCGAGTGAATGGAATTTATACGACTTTGTAGACGATCCGTTTCCATTATCGGCGAGAAGACGAACTACCACTTTAGTGCTGATAAGACGCTTGTCTGTGTTCGAGAGATGGGAGAGAAAGCAGAAGTAAAGAGCTGAGGTGGCAGTCCCGCCGACCTCTTCCCAACAGGTGATTTGAGTTGACTTCAAACATCTTCAAAAGCTGTTTTGCGCATTAGCTGACCAACTTCATTCGTTACTTGCTCGATTATTATTCTTGTCAATTTGTGCTGGTGTTGAATAATGAGTTAAACCTACCAAACTCCAATTGACTGCATTGCAGGTAAGCGCAGAAAAGCACCGCTCGGGCTAATTCGCTTTCCGATGATGTTAGCATTAGGCAAACTAGACTGCTGCTTTGCGAGCCAAAAAACGAATTTATGAAGCTTATTTGTAACCACAAAGGTTGTCCTCTCTCTGTTATTTGTCACCACCTCCACTTGGCAGCATCCGGATTATGTGTTCAGGGTAGAAGCTCATTTTCGTCCGTTGGTACTTCGTAGCTACGGTATTCAATTCCTCATAGCCGATGCACAATCGTAGAATACCATCGCTTTTCTCTGCCAGAACGATAGGAGCGACCCACAGCAAATGAAGGCTTTATATTCGCGGCTCGAATCGACCCTTCTACTAGACGATGTGTCTTTCCAGCAGGGAGGTTGGCATGCATCAAGACGTCGCCGGTGTCTATAGTACGCTTTACAATGTTCGCTCGTGCTCAACCGTACCTTACCATGGGAGCATATTTGCGTGCTTATTCATTAACTCGCGAGGTTCTTTCCTCTCCTCATCGCTGCCTGGTTATGTCCAGGGTAAAATGAATAGTCCACACTAAGCAACAGAACTTCCAGTAGGATTACTTATCAATATTTATGACGCCACATTTGTCCACGGTACTGACACCGACGAGTACATCATGATGGTAATGTTCGATACTGCCAGTGACGGCAGTGATATGCAAATTGGCAAGGATTGCTCTCCTTCTCTACCATACCTTTGTGCTCGGTGCTGCACTGACCTAAAAATTCCTCTAAAACTTTGTGTCCATGATAATTAGAATGTAAATGCTTCAGTGAACAGACACCGCCGACAGCTTTCGTCTGTTGAGGGTTCCTTGTTGTGTCTTTGTGTCTGTTTGAACGATGCCCTAACTCACACCGCCTGTAAGCAGTAAATAGAAGGGATTACTGCTGTGATTGCGGCAAGGAAGGTAATCAGGTAATGTTTGAGTTGGCCAAGGTGAAAGCTAGTTAAATGGCTGGCTATGTGGTTATCAGGCAGACCATCAGTTATTAGCTGGATTTGTCTCCGACTAACAATTCTGTATGGCTGATTGGCCATGTTTACAGGTCAGCCAGCCAGCGACGTGTTCCACCAATAGTCCAGTCGCGTCTTGAATTCATGCCAGCGACTTGTTATTATTAACTACGAGTTCTAGGTTGTCAATGTTGTCGATCTTACTGGCTCCCTTGTTGGCTTGCAGACTAACAATACAATTCTTTGATCATGTCCACAACGAACTGACCGTAGGGTGTGACTGTGCCTGTAGGTGACCTAACTGCCTGTCAACTGGAATTAGATTTCGATTAGCTATCGCAACTGACCAAATGGCCTAACCATGCATGCAAGGTAATACACTAAAGCCTAGACAGTATTTCTTCTGAACTATGTCGCATGCTATTGTTTTTATAATAAGCGCGGGCTGAGAAAGTTGCAAAATTTAATGAGAGACCGAAACGCGCCTTCTGCCGAACAGCGATTTTGCTGCGGCAAAGTCTAACAGATTTCCTGCAGTGCTATTCAAGATGGGGAGCACCAACAGAATTAGTTGTCACCTCCTGGCGATGAGGATTATCGTTATAACCTTGCAGGTAAAGCCTAGATAGAAGAATAAGAAAGTGTTTTAACCCGGGTGGATAATATATTCTCAGCTGCTTTAGTTACCATGCTAATGGCTGTGGGTAGTTTCGCTTGTTTTCAATTTAAGACATTCTTCATTCAAGTCGTTTAGGTGTCTTTGGGAGTAATTCGGACTCTACAATGCTTCTCCACTTCGCACAAATGTCCTTTGCAAAGTAAGATATTTACCGAATCACATATTCCATTCATTATCCATGTTAATGGTTTGGCACTAACCCGCATGCTGACGTCTTTCGATGAATGAGAGATGGAATATTGTGCCTAGCAGCAGTTATTCCGAATACAAGCAACAGTTACGAACAAGTTGTGTGAATTAATTAAGCAATATTTGCTGATTTCAAAATTGAATCCTAATTTTATTATAATGAAAGGCTCACAACCCAGTGGACACGCTGGAACTCTCATCAATACAAAAGTGCCCAAATGACGAGACCGAGATTATTTCCTTCAGATTCTGCTATCCAAGACAATTGTAATGCAGCATCAAAACCACCCTCTTGTGTAAACAACGCTGTGGAAAAGTTAATCAAGTGCTTGGTGAAGCATGTAAATACGTGGCGTAGGTGGTGCACACCTTTTGCGTACCCGGTCGCC
Organism: Taenia hydatigena; assembly: GCA_036345935.2. Classification (NCBI taxonomy): domain Eukaryota; kingdom Metazoa; phylum Platyhelminthes; class Cestoda; order Cyclophyllidea; family Taeniidae; genus Taenia; species Taenia hydatigena. The sequence continues at coordinate 28,707,981 of JADWOT020000001.1, read as the reverse complement.
GTCAATACCTCCAAAGCACAGAATGCTGTCACACTCGAGCCTGGTCTGTCTTCTTCTCCTCCTTGCATTCGTCTCACATCGAGTGTCTCCTGCTGTTGTGCCAGATGGTGAGACTGCATGAAAATTGGAAGCGGACCTGTTTGAGGCACTCGATTTCCCAAATGATGAAGTATTTACCGAATCAGAGGAAGATTTTTTGGTACAACAAGCCTATAAAACTGATGAGCAGAGGAATTTCCTCATGCCAGCTGGGTGGCGTCGATTTTGGGAAAGGCTGAGGCGTGCTTTTCGAAGGATCGGCGATGGTGTCTGGAGGTTCCTCGGAAAGCATGAAGATGTCATCATCCCCATCATCCTTCAAGGTCTTTAAAGACTACGCCGCAGGGGCGTCTAGGTGTTTGCAAGTAGCTTTACTCTGTGCTGCTGTGAGTTCATTTTGCTTGAAAGCTTCTTAGTTGGAATCGAAGGAAATTCAGTCGTATACGATGATGAAATGTTAAGATTTCCACATATATATCCATGTATGAATGGCTTATTCCATCTCTAATTAGGACGATTTGGTGCTGCGGACTACTATAAAGTTTACTATTAAATTAATTGTTAAGCAGGATGGTATATGCTCTGACTTTTAAAAACGGCTCTCTCATTTCTCTTTCCGGTACATTGATAGTGGCTCTAGGGTCACCTTAATAAACACTGTTGCAATGAAGCCTGGGATGAATGAAAATATTAATTAATGTGCGACAAATATTGCTGAGACCTAGACCTGCGACCATTTACAGCATTAGGACTACTGGGATCAAGTCAAATTAAGATATCTGCTTAAGCCTTGAGCACTGCATAATGAGCAGTGATGGAAAGTAACTACCTCCAATGGAATGTGTGTCCATTAAGCCGGTCAGCCACGGGTGCAGTGGCGTTGTCGCAAATCGTGTGTAAACATAAGGTGCGCTGCCCTTATCTCTTATTATTATACTCAGTTAAGTATTTGCTCATCTTTCTGAAATCACTCTATGCGCGTAGGCGGACCGAATAAATTTAATTGTGCCTCGGAGAGCAAACATCGAATGAGCCAACGTCTGCCGCTATCCAGTAGTACTAACGAATGCGTAAACATCTCTGCATTATGGTGAGTCTTACAAGTGGAAATGATCAGCCAATCGACGATCACATCTGCACGCAAAATGATGACGCAGGCACATGCACCCCTCCGCCAATTTGGACGACCAGATTGACTATTGTATCACTCATTAACATTGACAATTCTGAAGTGGCCTCGTCATATCGGCACATCCATTATTCATGTATTTGAATAAGCGGTCCTCCATGTTAGGTGAGAAGCGTGTGCCGTACACGTACAGTACTATCAACAAGCTTTCTCTTAACGTGCTTAAGCCTCATCACGTCACCTTTTTAGTCATGTCGACGGTGATGGACAATGTCGCCTACCTGTGTTCAAGCTACTCATTTCGGGGAAATAAAGGCTATGCGAGGTCAAGTGAATTCTATGCCTATTACTCACCTTTGCAGAAATGCTTGTGCACCACTGATGGCATTGCATGTGGGAATTGCACACGAGTAGGAGTAGCATCCCACTGTCTGGAAGCTGTGCCTCAGTTAATGTGGATAGAGACCGCAAGCATGATGACAGTCTAGTCACGCAAGAAGCAATGCCCGCACAACTTGCTTACGTGAGAACTTGCCGAGGCAAAAAGCGGTTAGAGAATGATTGATGGAAACCGGGACTGCCAACTGTTGGCGCTTTTTGTTCTCTGCTCTCCTTTGTGCTCTGTGCTACACCGACGTCATGATTCCTCAACACTACGCAAATAGGTTTTGTCGTCACTGTAGCAGCAATAACCAGTATGCGGTTAAGGTGTTGCATAGGCACCTCTGGCCTCGTTACGTGTTTGCGGTTAAAGTTTGGCGGTAGAGCTGGTTTGTGGAAAAAATCTCGGCATGCAGTGCCAGATGGATTGGCAAGAGTGATTACACGAGAAAATAGCATTTTGGACTACCAACGAACAATAATAGCATTTTAAAACCTGCTATAGTCTCCTATGCCTCCACCTGGCTGTTCTGTGCAACTGCTTTCTGTCTTAATACATTTTTCATTCGTGCTGGCTGCATGAATGCTCGGTCTAGTGTGCAGATTAGTCAGCCGACGAGCCCCTAAGCAGTCAGCAGGTGAGCAAATCCAACATTGAGCCCCTCCTTCAAGCGATCCACTGCAAGGTGTCACAGACTCCTTGCTAATTTCCTTCTCCTTAGCCTGCATCCTCTTCCCAGGAGTGGGATGAAAACAGGCAACGAGCAATCCTCACTGGTGATGTAATGAGCGGGTCAGTGTGATAAGCGTTATGCTGGTAAAAACACTCAATTTTGCGCTTTTCTTGGCCAGAGACGCCAACAATGCTTCTGTGCTTAAGGCTACGCCAACATCGAAGACCTGCAAATTCATGTACACTGATTTTAAACATTGCATTGCGTGAGCTCAACATTGTCTCCGGGTTAATGGTCACAAGACTCTTTTTAAAGCAAAATATTAGAGTAGAATAAATCCATTTAACAGACAGAGGAGAATAAGCCGCTGGCATGGTCCTGAGACCAGCCTACGGGGCTTGGCCAATGTGGCCACCTCTGTGACCATGGCCAAAACTGGCAATTCAAACAAACAAAGGATTACAATGACAGCTGAAGCGAACTCAAAGTCAAAAAGAAACATCTTACTAAAGTAAAGCGTATCGTCTTTGCACAAAAGGGATTGACACTAACACAACCGTCCGAAGGCCAGGTAAGCCAATCGAGATACTTTGGCAGAGGCCCCATGCAGACAATTGTCAAAATCGAGAGTTAAGCAAATAATTCACCTACTACATGGCCATGCTTTTTCTTTAAAGCGTTGCTTTTAAGGTCGCTCTTAACCACTTTCGCATATCAGTCCTCACATCTCCATTCGTGTTGTGCAAAAATCAACAGAAAATCTAAGCGCCGTTGTGAGTACCACTTCGCCTATTTTCTCTTTCCTCTACTCCTATTCCTCAAACGCAGACAATATTCTTACCACCACTGACTGCTTTACGAGCAGCGTTAATGATATAAGTCGACCTTCTTCGGTGGCTCTAAGCCTTTACATGCAAGAAAGTGATCCATTATTGCAACATCACTGTTGCCTCATCACGTGGTTACCTTTCCCGCTATCTAACAGCATTGGCCACCATCAGTGCGCATCGCCTTTAGTTATCCACCAGACTAATGCATTCGAACGGTTCTGCCAGCGAAATGATGAACATTGCATAGCAAAGAGGGACCACGAGTTGGATTTAATCCAAAGCAGTGTCATTGTTCTAGCATTTCCTACCTCGTAACCGGATGATCATCCAGCGTAATGGAAGCTATGCACCATGATGACACACCCCAATAAAGCCACTTTTGACGGTCTCGACTAACTTTGGTGTAGGGATGGCCTCCAGACAAAACAGGACTGCACTTGTGTGTGCAATCATTGTATGCAAAAGCAATAGTTTATTAGCGCATTCACGAGGATGAACAATGGGTTTGGTACTTGGCCCTCATTCTCATGCAGTGATAAGAGTGAGACCAGGAAGCCTTATTTTATTCCCTGGCTACCCATTAAGACACCAGTGATTACAGTCCCTTTGCTTACTCCTCGCCCCTTAATTCCAGAAGAAGTGGAAAGAAGCGCACGATGTGGTAAACCCTTTTTGAATCATGCGATCGTACCATAGGGTAAGGGAAAAAAGAATTGCAGAGGAGGGACAAAGGAGGACACTGACCTCAATTGCAAATAAATGTGACTCTGATAGACCGAGGTCCTTAGGTGTTTGATTCTTAGTTCTATTGCTTCCTCCAGGCAATCTATTAACGTGCGGGCAGTCTTGCATTGCTTTCTCTCAAAACAAGCAGAGTGAAAGCAGGCAGTAAGCGCTTCTGGTTGTTGGCTTAATTAAAGGTAAAGATTGATGAGGTTTGTGCTGCATTGCAGGTAAGCGCTGAAAAGCATTGCTCAGACCAATTCGTTGCCAGACAACACCATCATCGGGCGAATCGGACTGTTGATCCGCAATTCATAACACCAAACGCACAAGGTGATGTAATATCTTAACCCCAAGGTCGACGGCACTAACAACCTAAAGACTACAGTTGTGGGGTGACTATGCAATGCTTTGGTTAATGATGGTGCCTTTTGGTGTGAACTGCGATGGTACCACATTTGGTGGTGCACTGATTCGTCAGGTGCGAGAAGTAGTAACTAGTCGATGACATGGATTTGAGACGCTACTGGACTAGCGTTGGTACACGTTGCTGGCTGGCTGCCTAACTGGCTAACCTGCGAACTTTGTTATCTACTCACACAGAATCGCCAGTTAGGGACAAAGCCTGCTTATAGCTACTGGTCTCCCTATTAACCACCTAGCCAGCCATTTAAATAGGTTGCACCGTGGCCTACTCAGACATTGCTCCATTTCCTACCTTGCTGTGATCCCAACAGGAGCTAAATGAGTGTTCCCTTAAATTTGTCGCTTGGAGGAATCTATTTGAATCCTATGAGTGGCATTAGTTGGGATTTTGCTTAGGCAAACACACACAGCACGGGACTCTCAGCAGACGAAAGCTAGGACGCTCACCCAAGAAGAGCGAGAGGACGTTAGAGAAACCAGTTTATTCGTTTTCTGTGCCACTTTAGTTTTAAGTGAACTTCTTAAACTACGTTGCTACATTAGGTCACTTAGGGTTTCGCTTAGAAGTTACCTTCAAAATCTGCTGTTTTGAGTGATCGCCCTTGCCACTGCAGCATGCAGTGTGTGTTGGCCGAGTAATTGAATGGTGCAGATCGCTTCTTAGCCGGTGACCTATTCCATTTTGCAGCCTATTTCATACTGCCAACTGCAGGCGCGATCCACCTGGCATGTCAACTGGCACTTGTGTCAACACTGCCAACAAACGCAGATAGGCAGGTGCGTGGGTGACAGTTAATAGCGCGAACATTTTGGTATTTAAGACGAATTCTACCTCTGATGTGCATTTGCTAAAGCGACTCGCGTTATGTCTGTGACCAAACACTCTTCTGCAATTATCTTCACATCCCCATATGAAGGCTCCTATAAGTTGGCCTTTACTTGGACGTGTCTTTCTAATCCCTTTTGCTTGTGCCATCGGCACTACAATCTAGAGAAGCACCCAATCCATCACTCAATGATTGAGTCAACTTTGTACACACGATACCCATATTTGCCAAGATTGCAAAATATCGGTACCGCTATCTGAGTGCGCATTTGGTCAAATTACGGTTTACAACTACCTTTTGCTGTGAGTTTTATAGTTTTTGTAATCACGTCGTGTAGAGAATAAGGAGCGTGAATGCTCATCTGAGATATGCTACAGGAGGCGCATTGGTGACAGTGGTGAAACACTAGGGTTACTGTCTTACTATACGGCAATTCACTCCTCTATACTTTACTTCATCTTATCCTGAGCCTCTCCGTTGTTCTAAACTTTCCTCCACTCATTTGTGCCAGTGTGTGCAGTTTAATAATTTCACCACATCGTGTCCGATTGCATCGCATTGCATTGCCTTCGGTTGCGCAGCATAGACTGCATGTATCACTGCATTGGAATGTGAGGTGGTTAGGGTGATGTCGATGGTATCATCTGACGACACACGGATGCAACCACATTAATTATTTAAGGGTTACAGCTCCTAAGATTATTTTATCAAGCATAGTTATAGTCAATCCTGCGTGCGTAAAAATCGACTTCATCAATTTCACTTAAAATACATTCATTTTGATCATGAATTAATTCGCAATTTTTAATTCACTCAATCCTGCAAAGCTTTAATCGTTTCAATGAATGGCTGACTGATTGTTGGAAATGCAGCTAAGTTCACGCATCGATATCATACAGAAGGCAGTTACAGATACTGAGGATCTTCTACAGGACAGTATTCATTACACAATGAAAATCCGTCAAGACGCATTTGTGACGCTAGAGCAGTAACTGTTGTACATTCTGCGAATGCCTCGTCGCAAAAGATTGCAACAATTTGCTCTTTACTGCTCATTTAATGTTGACTCGGTGCTCCAGTACACTAATAGCTACAATGAACGCATTTGACTATTTGTATGCGCACAGTTACTCTTGTGTTGGTCTCCTTTGAGTCAGAGGTGTAGGCTGAGTTCTGGAGCACATATTCCTTCTCCATGCCATCCCATCACTCTGGCAGCATCGCTAGTTCCCTGACTGTTAGTGAGCCACATGGATAGCAGCGACAAAGAGAAGGAAGAGGCTATGGAATGAGCCCTTTTATACAAGTTTGCGACATGCGCCAACTCGAGAAGTGGATTGTTAAAACAGAAAACAGACATTTCAAGAGAAGTTGACCGATAATGAGCAGCAATGCTATTTGAGAAGAAGGAAAACACAAAGGTGTAGACGCAACACTCTTCATTTTATTTACTTTGCGTGGACGCACAGGTTCACTTACCAAAACGCGAAGATCAATGGGAATCAAAATTCTGTCACTAATTTGGGTAATGTTAACGTCTAGGTGTACATATTTGTAGTCGTGAAAAGCGGTACTTTTCCTTCTGTGCTCAAAATGCGTCTCATCCGAAATCTGACAGGAGCAAACAGGAAGAAATCGCATTACATTACAGATTTGATAAAGGAAACAGGATGCTGGGAAATGATATTCGCTCTTACCCATGTTTAGCCACATATTAATCCCTGACGCATTACAAAATGTCCTGCAATTTCTTACTGCCTCTCACCGTCCATGCTCTCCAAGTATGTGCTAATGTACAATCATCCCTTTTTAACTGGAAGTACATTTCGTCCACCTTTCAAGCGGATGAAATGCTGCCTGACAGAAGGTTGATGTGCCAAGTGTTTTGCTGCAGTGGTGAGCTACGCTGTGGTTTTTTATGCATGCGCTACTGTTCATAGGAATGGCAAGATGAAAGCAGAGAAGTTGGAGGCGTCTTTGAATGAGAAAGCGTTGCACCTACAAATCTGCACTGGTGTGAGTATTTAGCTCCACTGCAACAAATGATTTAAGGTCAGTGCTGGAAGGAACCAATTGCAGACAAATGTTACACACTAAGTTTTGATTTGAATAAGTCTACACTGTGACCTATACGGCGCAGGCGCAGGCGCAGTGCGAGATTTCATTTCTCAGGTTTTTAATCCGCTCAGTGAATAGACGACGACGCTTCGTTCCTGCCGCTTGGTCACCTTTCCCCACATCCAAAGCATGCAGATGGTCAAATTCTCTCTGTGTCGGTTCTGGCTCCCACATAAGTTGAATGTGGCTAATTAGTTAGACCCAACTTCTCCTGTGGACGGACGCGCACAATGTGGATGGTAGTTAGACCTTTCTGCTCTGCGTGCTGCCCGTGGACTTTGGTTCTGCGAGGAGGTTGTGCTTAGCGTTTGTTGGCAGCAGCTTTATGTGGTCGGCTTTCTGATCGGCTATTTAACTTCATAAATATTATTTAAACTTGTATCTGGGAGTCTGCTGTTCGAATTGTGGATAGCACATGCTATTAACGAGTAATTTAAGTAGCTAACGCTACTTGCTGATTTGCAAGCGACGGATTAGGCAGACTTGGCGATATCTCATGCCATGCCGCAAAGGTGTAGACGCAACACCCTTCATTTCATGTACTTGGCTTGGACGCACAGGTTCACTTACCAAACTGTGGAGACCAATGGGAAGCGAAATTATGTCACTAATTTGGGTAATGTTAACGTCTAGGTGTGCATATTTGTGGTCGTGAAAAGTGGTACTTTTCCTTCTGTGCTCAAAATGCGTTTCATCTAAAATCTGACAAGAGCAAACAGGGAGAAATCGCAATGAGTTACTAAGAGTAGCACAGCTGGTAAGGAAAGTTGAGGATAAGAAATGTAAGTAATGAACACGTGATAAGCGTCAGCGGTTGCTTCGCGTAGATGCCCGTGGATTTGAACACCACTGAGGTTGTGCTACGCCGATCCGGGTTAGTACATGTGTAGGTGACGGACGTTGAATGCTCGGGGCCGCTAGCACACATTTGCCGCTCTGCACATCCATCAACCCTCTTTAAATTAGTCAGACCCACTTATTTCTTTTCCATTCATATGTCACATTAGCTTGTTAAAGCCATTGGATTGGCAGATTTGATAAAGGAAACAGGATGCTGGAAAATAATATTTGCTCTTACCGATGTTTAGCCACATATTAATCTCTGACGCATTACAAAATGTCCTGCAATTTCTTACTGCTCATCACCGTCCATGCTCTGCAAGTATGTGCTAATGTGCGATCATCCCTCTTAACTGGAAATACATTTCATCCACCTTTCAAGCGGATGAAATGCTGCCTGACAGAAGGTTGATGTGCCAAGTGTGTTGCTGCAGTGGTGAGCTACGCTGTGGTTTTTGCGCACTCGTTTCCTGTTGAGTGCATCAAATGGCTGCTGACGTGTTTGGCATAGAGATAAATGGGTAGCGAGTCCGATGAGATGCACTGTAATCAAGATGCTAAGGTGAAGACATTACGGTATTGATAGTAAAACAAAAACAAAGGGAAGTCAAGACAAGTCGAACTTCCTCGGCCACGTGTAATCTCTGCCACGGTGTTTGCTGTAACAATTAAAGTCGTGAACTTATTTGAGCGCATGGATTTTAGTAGTTCTCTTTCTCTATAAGACAAATTTGACTATAACTTTCTCTTTCCTTACTGCCGCCTTATCAAACAGGCTAAAAACAGCCCTTTCAGGTATAGAGCATGGACTAAAATCTGAGGCGACACGAAAAAATGCGATTAGGATGACACATAGTAAAAATTGACACTAAAATGATTGCTACCCATCCCTTCTTAGGATGCATGGCGCAATTTGGTATGAGAGGTATTCTTAATATGAGATTCCTTACCACTTCAAAACTCGATGGTTCCAGATGGATGCCAACGTCCGAAGTCACTGTGCAGCATTTTATGGGATGTCCTCACTTTTGCGAATGAAAGGTCTTGCGCATACCGTTAAACATGTACCACACATAGATTTGTCATTACGATGGATACCCCATAAATACGCAGCACTTCTTCCTCACCAGTTTAATTACAGTCATGTTCGCCCAAATTGGAGTATCGCAGGAATTTTTCTTGTGCCTCAAGCAAAGAAACAAATGTAGACTAACTGAATTCCATTTAGTATGTTCCCATGGCACTGGTTGACTGTTTGTACAATTATATCCCTTTGCATGCAGCTTGTTGTTGCCTACGTTGTAGCAGTTAGTAAAGGGTTCTAGACAAGCGCTGGTTCTAAAAAAGATCGTCATCTTACCTCAGCTGCTAATTTATAATCTGAAGGAGAATGATGAGGATGTTTAGTACAAACTTAACCCACTCTTGATTCTGGGTGGCTTTTAGAAAGAAAATCTTTTAAAACGTGTAAAGGCTGCATTAGAGGGTCCAACAAATCCTTGTGGTGTGGCATGTGATGCCGTGAGGTGAAGGTGAAATTGACTGACGAACAGTGGACATGAACAAATAAAGATAAAGCAATGAAGGAAAGACGCAAGAGTTGATGTGAATGAAGTGAATGTGGCTCTAAGGGATGGCCTGGTGGGAAATCAAACAAAAGTGGTGGAGAAAATGAAATGAAGGGAGTGGGATAAGTGCACGAGACTACACCTGCCTAGCTGTCATCTTTAATGCGACTCGGAAAAATGAGGCATAGTAAGGAGCAGATGTAGTGGAAGAAGAACAAGATACTCAATGAAGAGGCGTTAAGCTGCGACTCGGGAATGAAGGGTAGGACAAGAGGGTGCCCAAGGTACTACTTGGCCTTAATATCTGTGAGACAAAGTGGCCCATTCTTGTTTGATCTCAATGCCTTTCTAGCCGATTGTGAGTAGAAAAGCAGCTCCAAGGTTTAAACGACTGAGCGGGTAGCTAAGACCAACTTATCCACAGGTTCTCTACAATGGCTGATCAACGCTGAGCAAGTAATGGTGGACTAGTACGTCTGCTGCCGCTTTAGTGTCTGCGCGATGGCTTGTGAAGAGGCATAAAATGATGAAGGTGGAATTGAGGGCAAAGAATCATTAAATGCGATTTGCTCTTAAACAGTCTCGATTCAATGTTTACGCACATCCTTGCCAATCACTAGTGGGGAGAGCGGGATGACCCAGTCCCTCTAGGATGAAGGAAGAAATAGCAATTTCTCTAACGAAAGGAAGGAAAGCGAATTGGAGGGTGAGGAGGAAGGACAAGGAATGAGAATGGGAATAAGGAAGGGAGTGTAAGAAAATTAAATGACGATGAGCTTCAATGACTGTGTAGAGTGTGAGGATGATTTCAGATGTTTTGTGATGGAGTACTGCTTTATAAACTTTCGTGATTACTTTCATTCGTCCATCTATTCCCTCATTTGGTTTTCTCCCTCTCTGTTCAAGCATATGCTGCAAGCATCACCCAGAGAATTCATTGCAATAAACATGCTCAAGCATAACTATTGAGCTAGTGATCTTGCCGTGTGAAACGAAAATTCTCTTGACGGGCCCAATCGAAAAGCTATCACCTGAGACTGCGGTTGAGATGACACTTGCGCGCATAGAATGTTGGGCGAATTAGAGCAAAGCATTCTAAGACGGAAGCAAAAGAAGCGATGCTATGAGTTACCCTTAATTTCGACGAGATCAACTGTTACTTGTGCTTTGAACGTCTGATGCCTTCCAAACGTAGGAGGGAGAGGTGGTAAAAACTAAAAGAGCATAGACTACTGGGATGAACTGTTTCAGAGAAGGGTCGTAGAGATTAAATTAAACTGCGGCATGGATGATAGCGTAGATTTTTGTAACGACTAGCATGTCTCATATTATTGGGATTGAATTCTTCTCCAAACCGATCAGTAATACTTGTTGGATGCAGTGTGCGCGTGGACTATTGTGGTGTTGTTTGATGGCCCACCGAACAACGCTATAAGGATTGACTACAGTCTTCGGGTGCTTCAGGATACGTGCATGGTGGTGATGTTAACCAGTAGTTTCTTATTATGCTTATCCACTATTGCAAACGTTACAGCTCGCCTTTCATCAATACGCCAGCAGATGACGCTCGTTTCTCCTAATTCGGCTTCATCCCTTAAATCTGCCATCTACTTTGATCTTGCCGTGGAAGAAGATGACCCATTTTTTGCAGGTAAGTGGATTCTAATACAACCGATGCTCAACATTTTAGTCAATCAACTGTTCCATCGGATCTGTATCTAATTCTGTCTGAAAGAATAAGCTGCTACACTGTTGCCTTGCCTTTAGCGCCATTGCACATGCACATGAATGACGAAGGCTTGATTTCCTAAACCCATGCTTCTTCTACTTGAAAAGCAGTTCGGCAGTATTCACCGAACATGTAAGCGAATATGTTTGTGAACTAAATAGCAAAATTTGTGTCGTGCGTACACAAATACTAAGGCGTAAAATACTCTGGCACGAACTGTCTTTAGCTTCGCGTTGATAATGAATGCGAAGAATCCCTCCTCTTCCACAATGAAGACTTACACATCTTCATACCTTGCAGGACCCATGTGGGTTTCGACAGCTTGTTCTTAGATCCTGACTGCATAGTCCTTCTCTAACAATCTGATATTTGGGTAGTCAACTCTTCCTCGTCCCTTTTATTTGATTAATTCATGTATGCACAGTGCAGCTGTTGTCGAAATAACCTTGTCTGTTTTCAATTCCGCTTCCATTAAGCGGAATGTGCACCACATCGACAAGAAGCAGGATCAGGTCAAATCACGCTTTCAATCTTTACAACAAAACCGCAAATGTAGTTCATACTATAGGCCAATTTGGCTGCTTGAACTTAAGGCATCTTCTCCCCATCAAACCGGAAATGGTCAACAAAGTGTGGCGGGAATACATGGACTCGCGATTTTCCACACATTGTAAAATTGACGATGCACATGGAACAGCATTATCAAGTGCACTTTGTTTATTTGTCATAGCTTAAGCCTAAAAGGTATTTTGCAGACGGTTCATTTCTTTGAGCACCTACCCGCGATAGGAGCGTCTACCCACTAGGCGTTCTCCTCCTCTGCGTGATTTTGGGTAGTTTATATATCCTTATAATAATTAGTGCAGTGAACTGTGAACTTCAACTAGCAAGTACTGTTTAGCAGATAAGTGTCACTTACCTAGCAGTTCATCTCTAGTCAATGGTATATATTGCTCAGTTATTAGTTTTATAAAAACAAGATATAAGGCACACGATACCGTGGCACTCGCAGCAGATGTTGGTGATGGGGAGGAAAAGCACCAATTGTTATGGCATGTGATTGTAGTAATCCGAAGCTACTGTCCAAAGACCAAAGACATTAAACAAGGGAGAAAAAACTCTCCACTGCACTCACACAATCAGAGAACAAGACAATGTGAGACGGTAGTACCTCACGGAGGATGGCCAAAAGGGCGGATGATTTACTTTAAAAAAATAATCTGGAAGCCTACTTGACCAAACATCCACATTCGTACTCAAGGTGAGCCCAAAATGCCAACTACTTATAAGCACATGAGTAGAAAGGTGTAGCTGATAACTTACACCAGACGCAGACCATCTCGTAAGTCCATGGCGAGATTTATGACGGCCAAATCAAACCCATCAAGACATTTTTGGACATCACAAAGATCTGCACCGAGGGCGGCTAAACTGCGAACCAAGTTTTTCTCCCGTGAGAAGTAGACGCAGCCGAGACTTCGGCACACTTCCACTCAAGACTACAATGTGCGTAACTGCCACCTACTGACATCGGGTTCGATTAGAGTCATGTGCTGACTTAAGATGGTACGAGTAAACAGCATTCAAGACGCCAGTAACTGTGAAATGTCTAGTAGTTTGAGCTGGTGTACGTATGCACACGCCACTTAGTCGATGATGTTCTGAAGTGGACAAGTGATGCGCCTCTCAGTCACCTGCGTGTAGACGTTTGAGCCAACGGTGCTAATGCATCTAATGTTGTACTGTGGAAGCATGCATCGTCATCCAGTAGAACCAGTCAGAGAAAATACATTTACTTTGCACTCCTGTGAATGACTACGTGGATGATGCACAACTAGCCTTCTGTACAAGTAGCACTAGAGACCCGCGTGGTTCCAGCAAAACACACAAGAAAGGCATTCTTTGCAGAATGGTTGTGAACATACGGTAAATGATCGAAGTTGAGGGCAATGCAGCACTGACAGTCGCCATTTTCCCACAGGTTTTTGATAAACTCTACAGTAATCAATGGCGGCGTGGTGTCTCTACTCCACTCCTCAATATCCAACACATCCTGCATATGCAAAAGGGAGGAAGGAAGGAGGGCACCTTTACCGGTTTCAATGGTAGCGGCAATAAAAATAACCAAAGCATTCGCATTACTATAAGGAGCAGCAGCAGCAGTTTTGGCGGCAGAAGAGAGAGGAAGGCAGGAGGGACAAATTCACGTGTGCTATTCTGCACAGACGGGAGGGCACTTCCAACCACCTCTTCCAAACATCCTATGTCCTCCACGACACCGGGCAGGCCATGGGCTGGCGGGTGAGTTGGTCGGTTAGTGGGTGAGTGAGTCTGAAAAGAGCGCCTCAAGACTGCCCATTGAAGCCATAGATCGTAGAGGGAGGGTACATCCCCGGCACTACCGCCGCCACCACCATCACCGCATTCACCTCAATGTGTCCACGAGGCCACTCCGTGACACGTTCATGCTGCTTGGCTCGCTACAAGTGCAACAGACGCCATTTCCATCACTTCAAACACATCAGCACTTTCCCATCCACTCCCACATCTCTCCAACACCCAAAAGGGAGGCTCATTCCAACCAAATCTACGTCCCCACCACTACCCTTTGTAAGTCCGCATAAACGAGCACAAAATATTATTTCATTGCTGACATTTCCATCCTACTACCTTTGCACAATTCTAACCACTTTTTCTACAAGAAATCCAATTTAGAAAGTCGAGGCTAAAGCATTACCTAAGCACTGGCTGTAATCAGAGCCACCTTGGTCACACACTCCGGTGGAGCCCAGTCAGACGCAATTTTACATTTCTGCCAGAAAATTTCTTTCCTTCACTGCTATAGTCACAACTTCCTCGAATGTACCAGACCAGTCCCTGAAACAGTCTTCATCAACGACTATAAAATATGCACATCTTAAAACATCGTCCTTTACTACTGCGAAGGACCGATTAAATCACTCTGAACAGCATTTAATCGCCATACTTCCTCGTCCAACGACTCTGAAGTGAAGGCGACCGTCTTTCGAAAGTGTCCACCGATCCACTCTTTTTAATGCCAAGTTGGGCTTCTCGCAAAACAAACCCGTAATTTGAATAAACATTGATATAACCTACTAGAAGCACATTGCCGCTGGTTTAGTTTTGTTTACCTGCAAAAGTCAAGACATTGCTTGCATTTCAATGAGCAAGTTCACTGCATAGAGACTTTGCATAAATCCAAGAAAGGCACGAAACTTGATGTGGATGATTCACTTGTACACCTACACAAAACACATTATCCGCAGTGAGTCTGTAATAAATTGAAGCTCTTGTGTCGCTACGTGTCGCAGAGAGGCGAGACGCCATTAATAACAGCCAGTCAATGTAAAGGACTTACGAAACTGTTTTTGCGACGGGAATCGCTGGATGGAGAAACGAATGTCCTCACCGGTGAAGTTCACGCGTACGCAACAACAGCAATGGCACCAGCGGCACCGGCAAAAGCAGGACACAGTGGAGGTTGAGCTGGTACAACCACATCCACCAACCGTCAATGTGCCGTGGAGTACCCACCATCTCCCCATCCTCCAGGTATTCCGCAAGCATTGCATCTAAAACATTGAGAAAGCGATGTAAGATGGCAATGCCTCCTCGCCCTCCTTCTAAGAGCAAAGCACAGATCAGCAAAGGCACACCCAATCCCCATGCCGACACGAGGGACTACCACAAACCCACCCAAGCGCCATGCCACAGCGCACCAACCACACCCAACCCCAACCCCAAACCCGATAGTAATTAGTCCGAGAGAGACCAGACACCGCCTCAGCTTTCCGCCCTAAATGTTCCCCAAGCCATCTCTTCCACTCACTCCTTTTCAAACCCTTTTCCATCGATTCTCACGCCTAAGACTAAGTCGCAGTAGTGGTGGCAGTAGCACGAACCCGCCCCCCCCCCCCCCCCCCCCCCCAATAGTTCGCGCCCAACACACCCAACAGTGGAGACCTACCCACTTACTCACCTCCTCTGAGATGATGCACCACTACTCATCACCTATACAGTCAGCAACAATTTAACCTCCACCCTCCCACAGCAAAAACAGTTCGGTACCTGCGGAAGCAAAATATGCCGCAGTTGCCATCAGTGAACTCTGGCCCATAGCGCTTCCATGCGTCGTCGTCGTCATAAGAGAACCCCCAGCCTCTACCCTCCTTCTCAGCCTCGTAGCCACCCATGCCCGCGAAGACAAACATACGGAGAGACAATAGTAGTAGTAGACCCTGTCGTCCATGCCAACAGTCGCATCGCACAATCCAGACAAGGACGCCCCCGCCGCCGCGAATCACTCCAACATCTTGCAGTGCCTACCATTCCACACACTCATCAGATGTTACTTCATCATCACAACCACCAAGGTAAGTTTGTAGCATCTGAAAAAGAAAAAAAACAAGCAATGGAAAGACCGATGTGTGAGGCTCCAATGCGCTGCAAACCTAACATCCACAAACATAACTACTGATAGGAAAACAAGAAACAAACACCTCAGCAAGCAAACATTTGAGACTTCTACAAAGTACAGTCTGCGTGGTGATGCCCAAGCTTCCCACTAGCCACTTCTTCCTCCGCTCCCACCGCTGCTGCGTCCACCTCACGCACACACCAACTCATGCCGTCAAAGCTGAGCAACCCACGATTAGGCCATCACCGAGGCCCTCTACACAACATGTTTCACAGCAATGATCACATCAACACAACAAACAACCCTCGTCCTGCCCCTCCCACTCCGACATCCATATGTGCGCCAACAACACGCATATCATAGTGGTGAAAATAGCACAGGTAAAGCAGGTAAAGGAGAACAGCACTTCCCCACCCAACATATGAACACACTTTGATTCCATTGCTGCACACAAAAAGGGACAGCAACATCTCCATTTAGCACGATCCAATCTTACCTGAGAAATATGTGAAGTGATAGCGAAGGCGAGATTCGCACTCATTGCTGCTGCAGCTCCTTCCTCTTCGGTGTGTATTCCAGCACGAAAACGGACAAAAAAATGCACAATAACATCTACAAATATAGTGAATACTTATTAGCAAGGAAATGATAATGATTGGTTGCCACGTCCCTAGCTACGTTGGAGCTCCTCTCAACAAAATCTATCGTCATTAGAAAGCAAACTAATTACAGATTGCCTAAACAATCTTAGCTTATCACTCGAGGTGTCATACAGCAAAAGTGTACGTGAGTAAGCATCGTAGCTGGAAGAAAAAACATCCTAACAGCCATATTATGAGACTTTACGCTTACTTTACCAAACTTACAAGTCCCTTCATCAAATTGGATCCTACTCATCAGAACTCATTCTTGCTAAAATAACAAACTTCCCAAAAAAAAGCCAAAGCAATCGTACTCAATCCAAAGATGTGTTTTGCAGCAAAAACTTCAACGCGATTAGGCAGTGCAAATGGAAAACAAAAAGTTGTGACAGCAACTGCACCTATTTCTGAAACGGTTGGTCTAACAAATAAACTGATCAAGAAAGCAAAGACATATATCTATACACATTCATAAAGTGGGTGCTTAATCGCAAGAAACCACCAAACAAGTAATTGCCAAGCACTTGGTAGGGTTTTAGCACCTCTGCACAAAATTATGCCTCATCACTCAAATTCATACGTCAGTAAAAAGATAAACAACCCCACAGTCTGCTACAACGGCCGCAATTTATCTCTACACAGCAAAAAATGCACATGAGGAGACCTTGCAGTTGAAAAGTAACCGTCAGCAGTCAAATTAAGAGGCATTTGCGTCTACTCTAACAAGTATGTGCATAAAGGAAGCAAATCGGCATTTAAAGTACCTCACAACAATTAAATAGCTAAAACAATAAAGAGATACTCAATACTTACCGGGTTGCCGACTTTTGGCAGCGGATAAAGGCGCATTAATCCAGAAAATTTATCCCCGAAAACGCGCACCACTTACGCAAGTCGCGCACAAATCTGGCTAATCAGTTCAAAGTTTGTCAGGTAAAACAATCAAGCTTTAAATTTTTATGTGTCTTTGATAAGACCATAATTGCGACAAATACTAACAGTTTCGACTTTTGCGTATAATTTAGGTAGCAAACGTACCAATAACAATTTACAATCCATGTCAGTAAAATAAATGCGTAGTAGTAATATTGTGAATTTGTCAGCAAATCGTAAAAGTAGTTCAAATAACAGTGATCAATGTCATTTTGGTAATCATTTGTGCGCTTTAATTTACTTTAAGCATGCGTTTTGTAGTAAAGTTCATATTTATATCGAATAGACAGGTTGCTCAATTGGAGTAGTGGACTTTTGTGCATTTGTACAAAATCCCGCCTAGCACCTTGTTGGTTAATGGGTTGTAAGCTAGGTCTTAAGTTGACAACTTTTAGTTCTGATGTTTGCACATCCCACTACAGGTAGACGCAGTGGTACAGTGGCCAACTTCGTAATTACTGCCTGATTTGAGCATCAACCACATTGGCAGTTGTTCCACTCAGTGGAGTGCTACCTGACCTTCTACCTCGTGCGCTAGCTGTCATAACATGACTTGTAATTGTCTGAACTTACCTGATCTGCCACTAACCCCAATGCAATTGTGAAAACAGGTTCGATTCTACTGGGATAGTTGATCATGGTAGGGGTGGGAGCGCTCGACAATTTAACAGGATTACTCTTTGTGTGAAATGATCTGAACTTTTTGATTCCTACCATCAAGAGATATAAGAAGGCTAAGAGAGTATGAGGCATGTTTACTGAGCCATAGATAATGTTAGGGCTAAGAATCGCGTCCTTAACCTCCCACTCTTGTAAGTTCGTCAATGCGGTCCCCCTCCTTCTCCTCCTCCTCCTCCTTCTCCTCCCCTTCTTCTCCTCCTACTCATAACCCCACTTCCAAATCAACTCCTTATTGTGGGGTTCAAAGGCTCCCTTGAAGGTATACAAAGGCAAAATATCAGGTTGAATGCATGTATTTAACAGACAGAGGAAAATGAGTTGCTGGAACACCTTTTACTAATGACTGCATCATCTCATACTTTATCGCTGACTTTTTCTTCCTTCCCTTCTGTTATTGAATTGCCATTGAACATGATCCACGAAGACCCCTCAATTCTGCTTTTAGCTTTCGTACTATCCGGACCACTCTCGAATCCTAACAACGCGACAGCCGCATAAAATCATGACTTAGAGTGGTATTTAGTTTTCTAGACCACATATCACATAGTTTGCTTTAATCTGTCTACATTAACTACAGCTTTGTGGTCGTCGAGACTCTCTTTGTCCAGATCGTTTACAAATCCTCACATTTCTTAGCCATTCAGGACCAGTCTACTTCACCCATTTCATGCTGTCACATGCATTTCAAATTGCCGTCTTCAATCCAACGATCGATGTGTCAGGCGCATTGTCACCAATTTCATTTTTCCGTAAAATACTCGCGATGTTGTCCGAAGAAGGAGTGCTCTACGCTGCATTTCTGCTTGCGTACGTGAGCTTTGCACTGCTCACTTGGAGCAGTAGTGCACTGAATCTACTCACATGGTCCTAAATGTTTGCGTTAGTTATGTTGAGGTGTGGGAGGGACCACTCTTGCGAAACGTTGATTGCGAGAGATAGTGCGTCCAGGTCATCGCTAAGCTATGGCTAAGCCACTCCTTTGTGTTTATGCTCATTCGATGGCTGTCCAATCACTCTAGTTCAGTTTGTCATTGCACAATTTTGGCGATCTTATGCAGAGTGTGAAGCATTAGAATAAGATGGTAGCCGATGTTGAAAGGAGATGTAGTACATTGTTTGTTGGAACTACCGGTTTCGGCCAAGGTCACAGAGGTGACCATACTTCCCTAGCTGCGTGGGCTGGCCTCCGGGCCATGCCAGCAAACTATTTTCCTCTGTCCGTTGAATATATATATCCTACCCTAGCATTCTGCCTTCTTTTGCCTTCAAGGAAGCCTCGGGACGCTACAGGAGTGGTAATGCAAGATGTGAGGTGCAAAGAGCACATCGGGAATGTGTATGCCCATTAAATTGCTATATTACGGGATGTCTGTCTCATAGCCGGTAAGCTGGATCGCTCACAACCCTGTTCACTCATTTCGCACTAGAACTGACTCCGTTGATCAATATTTTAAAGTGGTGGCGCCTCTCACACCCATCCACTCAGTCCACTAATGCTCGTCTCATTACCACCCACCCCATCCTGCTCACAAAGAAGGCAAAAAGAAGGCATTGCTGCAACATAATTCTGTTAGCACGATACAATCATGCTATGGGGAGTGGGGAAGAGGGATAAGGAGAAAGGGAAAAAAACGAGGGGAGTGACCCCTAACAATTTAAACAGCAGAAGATGCGCCATCTTCCTGCGCGACCTCTTCTTACTCCGGGTTGGTGTTTTGGCCCTAAAATAACCAATGGAAGAAGAAGAAGAGGGTGAGGATGCAAAATGAGGAGAAGGAGAATGTTTGAGTGTGGAGAGCTTACGGGGGTGTTGAGCATTCCACTCTCGCCACCAGCGCTCAGCTAAAAGAAGAAACAAAACCATGCTGATGTGGCTAAAGCCTGTAAATTAAGTGGTTTAGAGTGAAAATAACGCTAATGCTACTGCTAGCTGCTCAAACAATGAAAGCAAGTCAGCTGAATGACGAATAATTATGGACCAAGTGATTGAGCACAAAGGCATGAAGTAAGTCTTGAGCTAGAGCCGTGGCTTGACCAGTACGCAGAGGAGGAGGAGGAGGAGGAGGAGAAAGAGAAGGGAGTGAGACTCACTTGGATCGGTGTCTAGACACACGGCCTCAGTGGCCGGTACAACCTCCTCGTCACGAAGAGAAGAGATTGCAAAGCTGGTTGTGTCCCGGTCCACTGAGGCCGGTGGCAGCCTTCGGTGGTGGCGCCCATAGGGTCTCACCTCAACTCCAACTGAGCGCTGGTGGCGCTCCCCCACCTCGCCTTTTTCTTCTTGTCACATCTACAAGGCAGCAGATTTATTGGCGAAATGGACACACTTACAGTCGACAAGGGTTCCGGCGATACCAACAATTGCCCAGAGGTACGACCATGTGAGTAGGTTCAGCGCACTGCTCCAATTGAGCAGTGCAAAGCTCACATACGCGAGCAGAAATACAGCGTAGAGCACTCCTTCTTCCGACAACATCGCAAGTCACGGAAATATGAAACTGGCGACGATGCGCCTGACATATCGATCGATGGATCGAAGACGACAATTTGAAATGCACGTGACAGCGTGCAATAAGTGTATCAGAGTGGTTGCGAATGACTGAGAAACGTGAGGCTTTGTAAACGATCTGGACAAGGAGAGAGTAGACGACTGAATAGCTGCAATTAATGTAGGGAGATTAAAGCACATTAAGTACCATGCAGTGTAGAGAACTAAATACCACTTTATTGTTTTTAGTTATTTAATTGTTGTGAGGTGCTTTAAATTCCGATTTGCTTCCTTTATACACATACTTGTTTGAGTAGACGCAAGGGCCCCTCAGTGTGATTGTTGACGGTTACTTGCCGACTGCAAGGTCTCCTCACGTGCATGTTTCGCTATGTAGATACAAATTTTGACTGTTTTAGCAGCTTTAGGTTGTTTGTGTTTTACCGACGTTTGGATTTGAGTAATGAGGCGTGATTTTGTGGAGAGGTGCTAAAACCCTACGAAGGGCTTGGCAATTACTTGTTTGGTGCTTTCTTGCGATTAGGCACCCAGTTTGTGAATGTGTGCCGATGTATGCTTTTGCCTTCTTGACCAGTTTATTTGTTAGACCGACCGTCTCAGAAATAGCTGCAGTTGCTGTCATAACTTTTTGTTTTCTATTTGCACTGCCCAATCGCGTTGAATTTTTTGCTGCAAAACACTTCTTTGGTTTGAGTACGATTGCTTTGGCTGTTTGTAAGGAGTTTGTTATTTTAGTAAAAATGTGTTTTGAGGAGTGAGGTCCAATTTAATGAAGGGAGTTGTAACTTTGGTAAAGTAAACGCAAAAGTCTCATAATATGGCCGTTAGGACGTTTTGTTTTCCAACTACGATACCTACTCACGTGCACTCGCTGTGTGGCACTTGAAGCGATAAGTTAAGGTTGTTTCGACGATTGATTCTTTGTTTGCTTTCTAATGACGATAAATTTTGTTGGGAGAAGTTCTAACGTTGCTATGGACGTGGCAACCAATCATTGTCATTTTCTTCCTAATAAGTATTCACTACATTTATAAATGTTATTGTGCATTATTTAGCTCGTTTTCGTGCTGGAATAGACACTGTCCCTTTTTGTGTGCAGCAATGGAATCAAAGTGCGTTCATATGTTGGGTAAGAACGTGCTGTTCTCCTTTACCTGCTTTACCTGTGCTATTTTCACTACTATGATATACGTGTTGTTGGCGCACATATGGATGGCGGAGGAGTGGGGAGGGGGGCAGGACGAGGGTTGTTTGTTGTGTCGATGTGATCCTTGCTGTGAAACATGTTGCGTAGAGGGCCTCGGTGATGGCCTAATCGTGGGTTGCTCAGCTTTGACGGCATGAGTTGGTGTGTGCGTGAGGTGGACGCAGCAGCGGTAGGAGCGGAGAAGAAGTGGCTAGTGGGAAGCTTGGGCATCACTACGCAGACTGTACTTTGTAGCAATCTTGAGTGTTTGCTTGCTGAGGTGTTTGTTTCTTGTTTTCCTATCAGTAGTTATGTTTGTGGATGTTAGGTTTGCAGCGCATTGGAGCCTCACACATCAGTCTTTCCATTGTTTGGTTTTTTTTCCAATTCAGATGCTACAAACTTACCTTGGTGGTTGTGATGGTGAAGTAACATGTGATGAGTGTGTGGAATGGTAGGCAATGCAAGACGTTGGCGTGATTCGCGGTG
This sequence comes from Taenia hydatigena, assembly GCA_036345935.2. NCBI lineage: Eukaryota > Metazoa > Platyhelminthes > Cestoda > Cyclophyllidea > Taeniidae > Taenia > Taenia hydatigena. The sequence goes on along the minus strand of JADWOT020000001.1, from coordinate 28,685,820 downwards.
GCGGTGGCGGTGGTAGCGTCTCCGTCTGGATTGTGCGATGCGACTGTTGGCATGGGCGAGAGGGTCTACTACTGCTATTATGCCTCCGTATGTTTGTCTTCGCGGGCATGGGTGGCCGGGTGATTAAGTGGGTGGGTGGCGGAGAAGGAGGGGAAAGGCCAGGGAGCTCTGCCGTGGGTGTGTGAAAGAGTGAAGGAGACGTTCACTTACGACGACGACAACGACAACGAATGGAGGCGCTATGGGCCAGAGTTCACCGGTGGCAACTGCGGCATATTTTGCTTCCGGAGGTACGGAAATGTTTTTGCTGTGGGAGGGTGGAGGTTAGATTGTTGCTGACTGTATAGGTGATGAGTAGTGGTGCATCATCTCAGAGGAGGTGTGTAAGTGGGTAGGTCTCCACTGTTGGGTGTGTTGGGCGCGAACTATTTGGGGAAAGGAGAGTGGCGGCTGTCGTGCTACTCCCATTAATATTGCGACTTAGCCTTAGGAGTGAGAATGGATGGAAAAGGAGTTGAAAAGGAGGGTTGGGAAGGACGGTGTAGGGAGCATCTAGGGTAGAAAGCTGAGATGGCTTCCAACCTCATCTGGACTAATTACTATCGGGGTTGGGTTTGGGGTTGGGGTTGGGGCAGGGTTGGCTTGTACTCTGTGGCATGGTACTTGGGCGGATTGGTGGTGGTCTCTCGTGTCGGCATGAGGATTGGTTGTGGCCCTGTCGATCTGCGCCTTGCTCTTAGAAGGAAAAGTAAGGAAGCATTGCCATCTTAGCTTTTTCTAAATGTTTTAGGTACAGTGCTTTCGGAATACCTGGAGGATGGGAGATGGTGGGTACTCCGCGGCACATCGACAGTTGGTGGACGCGGTTGTACCGAACCAAGGGGTGACTCAACCTCTGTATGTTTCGCATCCTCCACTGTGTCCTGCTTCCGCCAATGGCGCTGGTGCCACTGCTGTTGTTGCGTACGCGTGAGCATCACCGGTGAGGGCATTCGTTCCTTCATCCAACGATTCCCATCGCAACAACAGTTTAGTAAGTCCTTTACATTGACTGGCTGTTATTAATGGCGTCTCGCCTTTCTGCGACACGTGGCGACACAAGAGCTTCAAGTTATTACAGACTCACTGCGGATAATGTTTTGTCGAGGTATACAAGTGAATCATCCACATCAAGCTTCGTGCCTTTCTTGGATTTACGCAAAGTCTTTATGCAGTTAACTTGGTTATTGAAATGCAAGCACTGTCTTGACTTATGCGGGTAAACAAAACCAAATCAACGGCGATGTGTTTGTAGCAGGTTATATCAATGTTTATTAACAATATGGGTTGTTTTGCGAGAAAACACGACTGGTAAGGTGTTGTTTTTACAGTTGTCAGGTTCCTTATACCCTGAAATGGTAGAACATGTTAGAGGAAAAGATGTAAATGTGTTTTGCAGCCTCAAAGTAGTAGCAGTAGACAGTATTTGCGGTTGAACTAATTGTTGGAAAGGCTTAAACGCATTTAAGGGTGTAAATGTTAATTTTACCGACTGTAATCAGGGAGAGAACGCTGATTCCTTACTGATGAGAAAGCCTAACTTGGCATTAGAAAAGGCGGATTGGTAGACACTTTTGAAAGACAGTTGCCTTCACTTTAAAAGTCGTTGGAAGAGGAAGTGTGGCGATTAGGTGCTGTTCAGAGCTACTGAATCTGGACGATGATTTGAAATTTGCATATTTCGTAGTCGTTGATGAAGACTGTTTCATCGACTGGTCCGGTACATTCAAGGAAGTTGTGACTACAGCAGTGAAGGAAACAAATTATCCAGCAGAAATATGAGAATGTGTCTGATTTGGCTCCATCCGAGTGTGTGACCAAGGTGGCTCTGATTACAACCAGTGCTTAAGTAATGCTGTAGCCTCGATTTTCTAAATTGGATTTCTTGTAGAAAAAGTGGTTAGAATTGTGCGAAGGTAGTAGGATGGAAATGTCAGTCATGAAATAATATTTTGTGTTCGTTTATGCGGACTTACAAAGAGTAGTGGTGGGGACGTAGTTTTGGTTGGATTGAGCCTCCATTTTGGGTGTTGGGCGGATGAGAGAGTGGAAGAGGATGGGAAAGTGTTGATGTGTTTGAAGTGATGGAAATGGCGTCTTTTGCACTTGTAGCGAGCCAAGTGGCATGAATTTGTCACGGAGTGGCCTCGTGGACACATTGAGGTGAATGCCGGAACCAATTGTGGGCCCGTACGGGCGGTGGTGGTGG
>JADWOT020000001.1:28590009-28676782 GCA_036345935.2 Taenia hydatigena | reverse complement strand
CTCTCGGCCTGAACCCCATATCTCGCCTAGCTGTATTTATCACCCCTTATACATTAAAGATGTCTAAACGTACGCAGACTTCTACTATCAAGGGTAACCAGGAGGGAGAGGAGGAACCCTCTACATATTTGACCTCACAATTATTATCTCACATCTAGCATTGGCTCACTGAAGCAAACTCATGTCCTGGCTACTTACGGCAGGGTGGAAAAAATGGTGTGGAAACAACTTTATGAATGAGTCTACTCATCCATTACTAGACCTGTTCGCATTCGTTATCAAACCGTAGTAGTTGTTGCGGTGTGGGAGGGATTACGCTTGCGAACCGTTGCTTGTGAGAGATAGTGCGTCGTGGTCATTGCTACGCATCGGTACGCTATGGTTTAGCCACTCCTTTGTGTTTATGCTCATTCGATGGCTGGCAAATCACTCTAGTTCAGTTCGTCGTTGCACAATTTTGGCGATCTTATACAGAGTGTGAAGCATTAGAATAACATGGTGGCCGATGTTGAAAGGAGAGGCAAGGGGAGATGCGAGGTGGAAAGAGCACTTCAGAAAGGTATATGCCCATTAAAATGCCATATTACAGAATGTCTGTCACATAGTCGGTAAGCTGGATCGCTGACAACCCTGTCCACCCATTTCTTACTGGAATTGACATTGTCGACCAATATTTTGATGTGGCAGCGCCTCTCACACTCACCCACTCAGTCCACCAATGCTCGTATCATTACCATCCACCTCATCCTGCTCACATAGAAGGCGAAAAGAAAGCACTGCTGTGACATAACTCGGTTAGCACGATACAATCATGCTATGGGGTGTGGGGAAGAGGGATAGGGAGAGGGGGAAAAGGGACGGGGCAAATGATTTCTAGCAACTTAAACAGCAGAGGATGCGCCATCTTCCTGCACATCGATCGTTGGATCGAAGACGACAATTTGAATTGCACGTGACAGCATGCAATGAGTGTAGCAGAGTGGTCGCGAGTGACTAATGATGGCGCTTCCCCACCTCACACTCCTCCCTCGTCACACCTGCAAGGCAGCGGATTTATTAGCGAAATGGCCACACTTACAGTCGACAAGGGTTCCAGCGATACCAACAATTGCCCACAGGTAGGACCATGTGAGTAGATTCAGCGCACTGCTCAAATTGAGCAGTGCAAAGCTCACATACGCGAGCAGAAATACAGCGTAGAGCACTCCTTCTTCCGACAACATCGTGAGTAAGTCACGGAAATATGGAACTGGTGACGATGCGCCTGACATGTCGATCGTTGGATTGAAGACGACAATTTGAAATGCACAGGACAGCATGCAATGAGTGAAGCAGACTGGTCCTGAATGGCTAAGAAATGTGAGGATTTGTAAACGATTTGGGCAAAGAGAGGCTTGACGACCAAATAGCTGCAGTTAATACGAAAGCTAAAAGCAGAATTGAGGGGTCCTCATGGATCATGTTTAATGGTAATTTAATAAAAGGAAGGAAGGAAGAAAAAGTCAGCGATAAAGTATGAGATGATGCAGTCATTAGTAACAGGTGTCCCAGCAACTCATTTTCCTCTGTCTGTTAAATACATGCATTCTACCTGATATTTTGCCTTTGTATACCTTCAAGGGAGCCTTTGAACCCCACAATGAGGAGTTGACTCGGAAGTGGGGTTATGAGTAGGAGGAGGAGAAGAGGAGAAGGAGGAAGAAGAGGGGGACTGCATTGACGAACTTACAAGTGTGGGAGGTTAAGGGCGCGATTCTTAGCCCTAACATTATCTATGGCTCAGTAAACATGCCTTATACTCTCTTAGCCTTCTCATATCTCTTGATGGTAGGAATCAAAAAGTCCAGATCATTCCACACAAAAAGTAATCCTGTTAAATTGTCGAGCGCTCCCAGCCCTATCATGATCAACTATCCCAGTAGAATCGAACCTGTTTTCACAATTGCACTGGGGTTACTGGCAGATCAGGTAAGTTCAGACAATTACAAGTCATGTCATGACAGCTACCACACGAGGTAGAAGGTCAGGTAGCACTCCTCTAAGTGGAACAACTGCCAATGTGATTGATGCTCAAATCAGGCAGTAATTACGGAGTTGGCTTCTGTGCCACAGCGTCTATGTGTAGTGGGGTGTGCAAACATCAGAACTAATAGTTGTCATCTGAAAACGTAGCCTATAACCTATTAACCAACAAGGTGCTAGGCGGGATTTTGTACAAATGCGCATCAGTCCATTACTCCAATTGAGCATCGCGTCTATTCGATTTAAATATGAACTTTACTACAAAACGCGTGCTTAAAGTAAATTAAAGTGTACAAATGATTACCAAAATGACATCGATCACTGTTATTTGAACTACTTTTACGATTTGCTGACAAACTTTACAATATTGCTATTACGCATTTATTTTACTGACATAAATTGTTTATTGTTGTTGGTACATTTGCTACCTAAATTATACGCGAAAGTCGAAACTGTTAGTAGTTGTTGTAATTGTGGTCTTATCAAAGATACATAAAAATTTAAAGCTTGATTGTTTTACCTGACAAACTTTGAACTGATTAGCCAGATTTGTGCGCGACTTGCGTTGGTGGTGCGCGTTTTCGGGGATAAATTTTCTGGATTAATGCGCCTTTATCCGCTGCCAAAAGTCGGCAACCCGGTAGGTATTGAGTATCTCTTTATTGTTTTTAGATATTTAATTGTTGTGAGGTACTTTAAATGCCGATTTGCTTCCTTTATGCACATACTTGTTAGAGTAGACGCAAATGCCTCTTAATTTGACTGTTGACTGTGGAGCCTTCATATGGGGACTTGAAGATAATTGCAGAAGAGTGTTTGGTCAGAGACATAACGCGAGTCGCTTTAGCAAATGCACATCAGAGGTGGAATTCGTCTCAAATACCAAAATATTCGCGCTATTTACTGTCACCCACGCACCTGCCTATCTGCGTTGGTTGGCAGTGTTGACACAAGTGCCAGTTGACATGCCAGGTGGGTCGCGCTTGCTGTTGGCAGCAAAAAATAGACTGCGAAATGGAATGGGGCACCGGCTAAGGAGCGATCTGCACTATTCAATCACTCTCCCAACACACAGTGCATGCTGCAGTGGCGAGAACAGTCACTCAAAACAGCAGATTTCGAAGGTAACTTTTAGGCGAAACCCTAAGAGACCTAATGCAGCAACGTAGTTTAAGAAGTTCACTTAAAACTAAAGTGGCGCAGAAAACGAATAAACTGGTTACTTTAACGTCCTCTTGCTCTTCTTGGGTGAGCGTCCTAGTTTTCGTCTGCTAAGTGTCCCGTACTGTGTGTGTTTGCCTAAGCAACATCCCAACTAAGGTCGCTCATAGGGTTCAAATAGATTTCTCCAAGCCACAAATTTAGAGGAACAGAGTAATGTCTGAGTTGGCCACGGTGCAACCTATTTAAATGTCTGGTTAGGTGGTAAATAGAGAGATCAGTAGTTATAAGCAGGCTTTGCCCCCGATCAACGATTCTGTGTGAGTGGATGGCCAAGTGTGCAGGTTAGCCAGTTGAGCAGCCAGCCAGTAACGTGTGTCAACGCTAGTCCAGTAGCGTCTTAAATCCACGCCACCGACTATTTACTACTTCTCGTACCTGACGAATCAGTGCAACACCAAAAGTGGTGCCATCCAAACTCACACTAAAGGCGTCATCGTTAATTTAAGCATTGCATAGTCACCCCATAACTGTGGTCTTTAGGTTGTTAGTGCTCTCTATCTTAGGGTGAAGATACTACATCACCTTGTGCGTTTCGTGTTATGGCTTGCGGATTAGCAGTCCAATTCGGCTGCTGATGGTATTGTCGGGCAGCGAATTGGTCTGAGCACTGCTTTTTAGCGCTTACCTGCAATGCAGCACAAACCTCATCAATCTTCCTCGTTAATCAAGTGAACAGCTAGAAGTGCTTACAGCCTGCTTTCACTCTGCTTGTTTTGAGAAAATGCAATGCAAGACTGCTTACATGTTAATAGATTGTCCGGAGGAAGCGATAGAATGAAGAAGCAAACACCTAAGGACCTCGGTCTATCAGAGTCACATTTATTTACAATTGAGGTCAGTGCTCTCCTTCGTCCCTCCTCTGCAATACCTTTTTCCTTACCCTGTAGTATGATCACATAATTCAGAAAGAGTTTACCACATCGTGCGCTTCTTTCCACTTCTTCTGGGATTGAGGGGCGATGACTATGCAAAGGGCCTACAGTCGCTGGTGTCTTGGTGGGCTGTCAGGGAATGAATAAGGCTTCCTGGTCTCACTGTCTCCACTGCATGAGAATGAAGGCCAAGGAAGGAGGGACAAGGATCAAACCTATTGTACATCCTCGTGAATGCGCTAATAAACAATTGCCATTACATACAGTGATTGCACACACAGGTGCAGTCCCGTCCTGCCTGGAGGCCATCCTTACACGAAAGTTGGTCGAGACCGTCAAAAATGGCTTTATTAGAGTGCGTCATTATGATAGCTACCATTACGCTGGATGATCGCCCGGTTACGAGATAGGAAATGCTAAAACAGTGGCACTGTTTTGGATTAAATCCAACTCGTGGTCCCTCTGTTATGCAATGTTCATCATTTCGCTGGCAATGCGCAATGATGGTGACCAATGATAGTGGGCGGCGGGAAAGGTAACCAGGTGATGAAATAACAGTGCTGTGGCAATAATGGATCACTTTCTTGCATGCAAAGGCTTAGAGCCACCGAAGGAGGTCGACTTATATCATTAACGCTGCTCGTAAAGCAGTCAGTGCTGGTAAGAATATTGTCTGCGTTTGAGGATTAGGAGGAGAGGAAAGAGAAAATAGGCGAAGTGGTACTCACAACGACCTCTCACTAACAGATGGTCCGAGTCAAATGCAAACACCTTTGAAAGGCTGCTTTGTGCATAAACAAGCCAACTTAGTTCATTAATTACTCAACTACGGTGCTTGTCAGTGTGCACTGGTGCTGAGAATGGAGTTGAACCTGCCAAGCTTAAGTTGACCCCATTGCAGCAAGGCGGTTTCCTGTCCAACAATGTCGCTATGTGACTGAAATTTAAAAATCGCGATACGGCTGGCTTAACGCTCAGAGAAGCTGAGCTGGAGAGTTAATTCCGTGCTTAGTCGCACGGAGCGTTCGGCGAACACGTTTCTCGTCATCCGCCTTCGAAGGAGAAGCGTACTCTGAGTTAGCATAACCCTCACCACCATTGAAGAGCGTTCGCTACCTGTTCTCACTCAACTCGTTCTAAGGGAATAAAAGCAATTGGAGCTCTTCGCTCCGAAGAGCGAAACCCACTGCGTTCCAGTCGAAACCGACACGCATGATGCTAACGTTGACCATGTGTCGACCACATTCACGAAAGATACACATTTCTCCACACTGCTCTGCACAGGTAAGTTCCGACACTGTTCACTCAGAATATCACTTGTAGTATTACCAATGTATAAACAAGACTGATGCTTCAAAAGCCATTAAGGCACCTTGAATGCAGCGGCGAAACATCACCTATTCACCCACTTCATTGCTTTCTCATCCTTACGATGCTCAATTCGCCTTAACCTGGCTCCGCACGACGCGGAAGGATCTCACCTGTGCACACTTGTAGTTGTTAGCTACTAGGAGAAGAGCAAGAGCTGAATCAAGTCCACTCACCGACTCAGTCATCTGCCCCACTCCGTCCTTTCCATGCAACCCAGGTCAAACCACAATTTGGAAAAAGACAAATCTTAGACAATTTCTATCGTGTCTATTTATTTTAAATCACCATGCTTCCATCCAGATCGCATTCAAATAGTGTTTCCGAAGATTCCACTGACAACTCATGGTCATTGCTGGCATGATTGATGCAAATGAGAGGAGGTGAAGACGCATCCCTCTACGCTGGCTGAATCGCAGCATGCAATTGTTAGAAAAAATAGTTCTCTTGGATAACGGAAAAGTGTTTGGTTAGCATGAAACTCGGTTTAGAACCCTCGTCATCATCTATCATGAAGGAAGATATATGTACTATGAGGAAAAATAACCCTCACCAGTTTGTTCCATTTATTACATCACCAACGATGGAGATTGACACCCACCTACATTCCCCTTACTCGTTCCAAGGAAGTAAGAGTCAAGGAGGAGTCGATAAATGTCAGTCTCTCTCACACTTCAAAGCAGGTGGTGCACACCTGCCTACCTAAAGCAGGTAGACTGTGCAGACATTGCCTGTTCCCTAACTGAGCCATTATAAGTACAAAACAGAGGCACACCATGGTTGCATACCCTGCGGAGGCAACATGCATACAGCATCGATGCCCACTGCCTGAGGCACAGCTGCCACGTAGAGTGAGGCTGCTGCCGTGTGTGCAAGTTGTAGCCACAATGCCAGCAGTAGTGTGCCAGTAGGCTCGATGTTCAATTCTTTCCATTTGATTTTCGATTCCTTAAAAGCAGTGGGTCAAATGCAGGTGGGTATAGATCTCCTTCGTGGGTGACAGGATGAATGGGGCAGGGTGATGAGGATTAACCACCGTCTCATCTACTAATGAGGTCGCATGTCCAGCCGCTTCAGCACGTCGGCACACATGCTATAAATGCACTTGACTAAGTAGCTCTCACTGTTAGACGAGAAGCGTTCGGCGAACACGCATCCGTCATACGTCTGCGAGGGAGAGGTGGACTCTCTGGACCAGCATAACACTCATCACTCTGTCTCGTTCATTCCGTCGCCATCGCAGAGCACCACCTGCCTACCCTCTCGCTACTCGATGCGGGGATGTGAAAGCCTGAGGTAAAAAAATAGTGAACAACCTGTGATATGTTGCAGTGAATTGCTTGAAGGTCGAGATTAAATAGCCACAATCTAGTTACTTAAGCAAGTGCATCCGTCCGATAAGCTGATTTTATGACAGGTAGGCACAGAAAGACGTCTCGCTGACGCATTCGTTGTCCGACATTATTGTTTTCATCAAAATGTTGGAGGTGCCATGTGGCTGGCTCATCGATTATCGCAGCAATGACGAAATGACTTTATTGCAGAGAAATTGCCTATGTGCAACAATTCCAGCAAACTAATGCAAAGGTAGTTCCTACCTATGTCGACTTCATGGGCTGCTACGCCCAATTTTGCCCCAAGATTAACTACAAGTCTGAATTTTTGTCATTCGCTATCGCCTGCATTGAGGGGCATGCCTGGCTGCCCATGGAGGAGTGCCAACGCCTGTCCGACCAAAGCAAGTGCAATCCACTCACTAACCACATCTCGATACGATGATATGAATATTCGCGTTGTTTTGATTAAAACCTTGTTAGCCGGCCTCGTCGTGTCGTAATGCAATCGCGTACATTGTTCTACACCCAGTCACTCAGTCGCGCAAGTTATTGAATGCCTGTCCGGTCGAACCGGCAAACCAACTGATCATCCACCTGACCAACTGCTAGAAATTGTGCTTCTGTGTCATTTTCCTCTGTAGCGTGTCGACACTACCACCGTTATTTGACATCTCGAGATGTGGTTACTCCACCGCCTCACGGTGACGAAGTGGCAAGTCATGCAGACTCTCATTTCGACTTCCATGTCCAACACAACTGTGGCGTATTTTAGGCCATGGAATGCTTGGCTGAGAGATGAACTCATTGTGAGTTACTATCTCAAGGAGTCCGCTTGACTCACTTGATTTCCCATTTTGACGAGTCTTTCCCAGTGAAGACCGAATGCTTTTGAAATGGATTTAGTAGTGCTGCATTCTCGGATCAGCTTCCAGTGATGGGAGAACGTCAGTTTTCCTGCCAACATCCGATAAGTCTAGTGCTGGAACGCGTGTGAGCAGACGGATTGCTGAGAGGTCGACTGCTTTAAATAACACGATTAAAGAAGTTTTGCGCAGACACGATAAAATCATGCAGAGTTCTTTCGAGCAGGTGGAAAAACTGCTGGGAAGTAATTATCACCTGAAATAATCACCTCTCAGTGCCTATGCTTGTGCCACCTATGGTCACATGGCCACTTGTCGCATATGTCATCCTGACGACTCTATGCATGAATGCAAGTGTATTTGGCTAGTGGGAGAGGAAGACGGTGGTTTGATGATGGATTATACGCATCACTTACTGTTTCCCTCTATTTATTCCATTAATTTCGACCATCTCCTACAGGTGACCGCCTCCCTTACACATTCTCACCGACTCACCCCCAAAGCACCATTGCGTATCCCATTCCCTTTTAGCTGATGCTTCCAAAAATGGGTGACGATAATTAGCACTTAGTGTGGCTAAAACTTTATTTGAATCATACCACTATGCCAGAGTGAAGGAGGACAGAAAGTGAAGAACACTAGCAATTAAGCAGTGAAAAGAAAAGAAAAAATTTAAATTGACCGTAACATTTCTACTGTCACCATGTCACCAGGTTGACTGCATTGCGACAGCAGTTCACCAGTGCAAAGACTAGGTACGTACAGAAGGAGGCTGCGCAGACCACTTCAACCTCCAACAGAGTCATCATCAAACTACCGAAGCATAAAACGTGCAGTTACAAAGCTGCCTTGTCTGTCGTTGACGAGAAGACAGGGATTTGAAATTGAATTGCGCACGTAACAGCATCTTATCACTCAAGTATGCCGGACGCGAGTGGATGGATTATATGGACGATCTGCTCGCACTCTACACGTTCCAGGGATGTGAAGGTCAGGAAGAAGAAACGATATCCGCATTCCTTACACACTTTGCTCTAGTAATCAATGCCTTCATTTTATTGCGTAGAGAATTCCCTTTTAAGTGGTGCGGTGGATGCCACTTGGGCGGTGTTAAGGTGGACACCACACAAGATTATTGCAAACGAAAACTGAAGAGCTCTTTGCTGAGGAGCATTACACGGAATAGATTCTATTATACTTGTTCTTTATTGCCTCTTCTGTACCTGGTGGACCCCTATGACTGCGAAGACTACGAGGACTCGCTTGATTCAAAAGGGCAAGCAAGAAGAGCGTGCATCGACATGAGGCAGCGAAAATTCACTAGACGATTGTAAGGACAAAGTTCATCGCGTCTCAAAACATGTCGAAGCTGCAACCCGCTATGGCTTCCACGAAGCGTGAGGCTTTTGGCAATGTCAGCAGCTGTGTGTTGACACATTCGCAAAAGTGTATAAAGGTGCGGAGTTCGTCTTTCCTTACTTTGTCCTTATTCACTCAAAACGAGTAGATTGGATGCAGATAGGTATCAGTATCCAGAACCGGTGCTGCTGTGCCACCACCACTGTTGATGCAATTGGTACTGCTGCAACACTGCTGAATTCTACGGCCAGACTGACCTGCAACATCATTAGTGGAGACGGATATGCAGCCACTCCATCAGGTCGACATGTAAGCATCCCTAAGACTGCAAAGATCACGAGAACTCGCTTGTGTCAAAAGGACACCTCTGGTGATATCACTCACGCAAGAAGTGTACGCATCAATGTGTGACGGTAAAAAATCACAAGATGTTTGTAGGGACGAAGTTCATCGAGTTCCAAAACTTCTCAAGGTAGCAATTTGTTCTGCAACCAAGCAGACAATCGATGAATGTCGAATCTCTGCCACATTAAAAAGGAAAAGTTAGCTGTGGAGACAACTCGAAGGATCGAAATCGAGCGTAGGGTAACACACACCTGCTTGTCCAAGTAGGCAAGCTGTGCTGGCATCACTAGTTAAGTGAAGAGGTCACCAAGGGATGCAAAGAAGAAAGGAGACACACCATGATTGCAGACGTCACTTGTGAACGGTCTCGATCCACATTGACTGAGAGGTGGCTTCCACGAAGTGTTGCTGTTGCAATGTCAGCAACCGTGTGTCGACACATCATTGTTACTCCACAAGTGCAAAAGAAGTGGGAAAAATTGCACGACGTGGCGAAATCCCTTTTTGAATCATGCAATCATAATGTGGGGTAAGGGGAAAGAGGATGATAAATGAGGGACGAAAAAGGGCATTGGCTTTTAATTGGGAAAAAGGCTGCCTTAGATGGAGTGATGTCTGTTTTACGTAACATGAGTCAAAACATCATTAGGATTGGGGTGAAGTCTTGGTAGTATTTATTTTCTGTTTTGGCATGACAGTCCGTCCAACAAACAGAACAGAACAAGATTTCTTTTGTGGTAATATAGAGGTTTGTTTGGTGAGGACGGAATGGTGGGAACTACAATGACAGTCCCACCGACCTCTTTCCAACTAGCAGTCCGCGTCAAATCCATTTCAAGGAACGACCCAAACAGCTCCAAAAGACCACCTTCTCATGCAGCGATTTTGTCATTCTAACAGACACAGTTTACTGAGATCTTTCTATTTGGCTTTGCTTCTCAACCGCCAATACATTCAACTATGTCTGCAGTGTCTATCCAATGTTGTATTTGCATTCTGTTTATCACTGTCATAATAAGAACTAAACCACTTCACGTAGTGTTCGAGAGTTTTGACGTGGGGAGTAAACAGCAGTTGCCCATGCCTAATCAGGCATCATTGGCATTTCGGGGCTGCCAGTAGGGAAGAGGTCAGTGGGAGTTCTAAATTAGCCCTTTACTACTCCTTCTCCCCCAGCCCTCCACACAGATAAGCATATCACCAGTTTTCAAGTATTAGCCTGCCTGTGAGGAGCTCGAGTTCCTGACGAGTAGTTTAAAGAGGTCTGCCGATCCATTGTTGAAATGGCACTTTTTTATCATCTTTAGGAAATTTCTGACAAAAGCTGTCACTATTGGCCAACATCAGTTTGCATTGGCCTCAATGAAAAAGGGCGTTTCTTAGTAAACCAACGTTGGATTTTACGAATGTATTTTAGTAGATTCAGCATTCAGACCCATGCAGTAACGGTCAAACATCTAACATCGTTGATTCATTGAGTTACCCTCTTAAAAGTATTTATGCAACCTCAATTCACATGGTCTAATGCACACCGCTCTGTTGAATTAAGAGCGTAATTGCTCATCTGGGATATGCTACAGGACGCGCGTTGGTGACAGTGGTGAAATGCTATGGTTGCCGCTTTACTTTACGACATTTCACTCCTCCATACCTTACTTCATCGTATCCTGAGCCTCTCCGTTATTCTGAACTTCCCTCTACTCGTTTGTGCCAGTTTGTGCAGTTTAATAATGATTTACCACATCGTGTCCAGTCGCATCGCATTGCATTGTCTTCGGCTGCGCAGCGTAGGCTGCATGTATTACTGCATTGGAATGTGAGGCGGTTAGGGTGATGTCGATGGTATCATCCGAAGACGCACAGATGCATCCACATTAATTGTTTTAGGATTGTAGCACCTAAGACTATATAGCAGGCATAGTTATAGTCGATCTTGCGTGCGTAAGAATCGACTTCATCAATTTCATTTAAAATACATTCATTTTGATCATGAATTAATTCACAGTTTCCACTTCACTCAATTCAGTAAAGCTTTAATCGTTCCAGTAAATGGTTGACTGATTGTTGGAAATGCAGCTAAGTTTACGCATCGGTATCATACAGAAGGCAGTTATGGATGCTGAGGTTCTTCTATAGGACAGGATTCATGACACAGTAAAAATCCGTCAAGACGCATTTGTGACGCTAGAGCAGTAACTGTTGTACATTCTGCAAATACCTCGTCGCATAGGCTTGCAACAATTTGCTCTTTGCTGCTCATTTTGTGTTGACCCTGTGCTCTAGTACACTATTAGCTGCAATGAACGCATTTGACTACTCGTTTGCGCACAGTTACTCTTGTGTTGGGCCCCTTTGAGTCAAAGGTGTAGGCTGAGTTCTGGAGCACGTATTCCTTCTGCATGCCATCCGATCACTCTGGCAGCATCGCTAGTTCCCTGACTGTTAGTGAGCCACATGGATAGCAGCGACAAAGAGAAGGAAGAGGCTATGGAATGAGTCCTTTTATACAAGATTGCAACATGCGCCAACTCGAGAAGTGGATTGGTAAAACAGAAAACTGACAGTTGAATAGAAGTTGGCCGACAATGGGCAGCAATGCTATTTGAGAAGAAGGAAAACACAAAGGTGTAGACTCAACACCTCTCATTTTATATGCTTTGCTTGGACGCACAGGTTTACTTACCGAAATGCGAAGATCAGTGGGAAGCAAAATTCTGTCAATAATTTGGGTAATGTTAACGTCTAGAGGTGCATCTTTGTAGTCGTAAAAAGCGGTACTTTTCCTCTTGTGCTCAGAATGCGTTTCATAAAAAATGTGACAAGAGCAAACGGGAAGAAATCGCAATGAGTTACGAAGAGTAGCACAGCTGGTAAGGAAAGTTGAGAGTAAGAAATGTATGTAGTGAACACTTGGTAGACGCCAGCGGTTGCTTCGCGTGGATGCCCGTGGATTTGAACACCACTGGGGTTATGCTACGCCAGTCCGGGTTAGTACATGCGTAGGTGACAGAAGTGGAACGCTCGGAGCCGCTGGTACACTTTGTAACATTTCGATCTTCTGCAATTCTTTAAATCGCCTCTACCACTCTTGCTCACTCGCTTGCGCTATTTCATACAGTCGATTCCTATCCCACATAATTGTATCCCTTTGCATTGTGTTCGATTGTGAAGTATAGCCTGCATGCATTACTCTGATGAATGATGCAATACTATAGGAATTGACAGCGGCATTGGTGGTGGACGAAGACGTCGCGGTCAAAGTGGTATTGACGGCTTCATATGAAGTTAATTGAGTGCAAACGCATTGTGATTCAGTGGAATGCGGCTGTTTAGTCTGCTGTCACAAATTTCCTGTCAAATGCACGAAGTGTTACAAAGTGAGTTGTAGAGTGGATACGCATTGGCGGATGCAAACGGATAAATATTATTCATATGCGGCACCAAAATTTTGTGTGCATCCATTTCGACCTAACCTCCTCTAACAATTTTTGCACTTTTCCGTTTACTGGTAGAGCAAATGTCGTTTGCAATTAATGAGGATTCTGTTCGCCGTTGCATCAATCGCTCCAGCGAACTCACTGAGATACTTGGATGTGCTCATTCACTACCTGACTGCACCATCCTTACATCACGGGCGTATTTAGGACTCGTGGACACTACAACATTCTCCATTCTGCCAAGGTGCCTCAACATCAGTGCGGCAAAGTAGAGGAGGAGGAGTTAGTGGAATCAGTCTTAATGAACACAGATTAGGGCTTACAAAGACAGCACGCAAACGGTAGAAAACATTTGCCGTTCTGTACGTTAATTAGCCCTCTTTAAATTAGTCACACCATGTACCACTTGGTGTTTCTTCCTCCTACTTATTCGATTGATCTCGACCACCACCTCCTACAGGTAACTATCGCGTCCCTCACACCTACTCACCTACTCACTTCCAAAGCACCATTGCTAATTTTGATCCCTACTACATGATGCTTCTCAAATTGGGTAATAAAAATTGGCATTTGATGTGTCCCAAAATTTATTTAAATCATACAACTATGCGAGAGTGAAGGATGACAGGTGGTAAGGAGCACGAGCAGCCAAGTAGCAGATAGAGGAACAAAAAACAGTATCTAAGTTACTTTAACTTGACAGTAACACGCATACTGTCACCATGTCACCATGTAGACTGCATTGCGGCAGCAATTCATTAGTGCATAGACCGGGCCATCGCCAAGTCACCGAAGCAATCATCCGAGTGTGTTGGACGCAAACACGTGGAATACGTGAGACTATGTAGGCTATCTGCTCCCACTCTGCTCTTTCCACGGGTGTGGAGGTCAAAGAGGAGAAACGAAAGCTGCATTTCTACATTTAGAGAAGGTGTGCAGCAGAACGAAACGAGTAGGTTATGCAGGTGGGTATCAGCATCCATCACTGGTGCTATGAGTAACGAGGTGACGTGGTGATGTTTAAGCACGTTTGAATAAGGACCGGTGCTGTTGCTCTACCTCCGCTGCCTCTGTAATTAACGCTTCTGCAACACTCCGCCGAATTCCACGACCAGAGTGATCACAGCATCATTAATGTTGACGGATATCTAGCCACTTCGTCAGGTCGTCGCACTTGCGTCATATGTGCGTGACCAATCAGTATTCCAAGTTAGAGGAGAATCGTTCGTCGAACACGTCTCTGGCTGCCGACCTGTCGTCAAATGAGATTTATAAAAATCGACCACCTAAAGCCGCTACCAACCCGATGAACTCAAGGCGTGATAAAAAGCATTAACTTCGTGTATTCTTACTAGGCATAGTATCATCATCAGGTTGAGGTCTACAGGCAGCACAAAGGACAGGTCAACCTCAATTTACGTTGCACACGTCCATCCACCTCAGAATTGCGGGCTAGCTGAATAGCCACGCCCAAGTTTTGTGGCAGCCATTTCTCGCCCAAAGCGAATTTGAGCACGATGTACTGACTGACAACAAAGGTTATGCAGTAGTAATTTACTAGAATAGGCCTGCCTCTCGATTCAAGCAACGCAGGAGAGAGTACGAGATTCTATTTCTTTGGTCACTGACCCGTCCGGCGAAATGACGGTGGCGCATTGTTTTTTCTGCTTGGTCACTTTTCCCGACATCGTCTGCGCACAGATGCTCAAATTCGCCTTGGCCAAGAAGGAGCTGCAGCGAAAATTTGAGTGCGTCCATTCAGTTAGACTTACATTCTGTGGTGGATAGGCGTACGTAATGTGGATTTTCCTTAGGCCATTCCAATCTTCGTGCTGTCGGTTAAATTCAACCTGGCCAGTAGGCTGTGCATCGTAAGGAAAAACAAAATTAATGCTTCGATTACGCCTGGAGATTGTTTGATTGGTAAAAGCGTTCAGTGGTTGGTTTTGAGACATGTTGCAAAAAATTCGGCGTCCATTCATTCCTGCTTAGCCGTAGTTTTCTTAGAGCTAGTAGCCTGAGCACAGGTAGGCGACATTCACCATTACTAGTAACATGGGCAGCGAAGTAGCTTGATGAGGATGAAGGACGTTAAGAGAAGGCCCGGCGATGTCGCTGCTTCATTGCTGCCTCTGTGATGGTTGCTACTGCGTGGAGGCCGAGATGCATGCACACGCGCAGCTCTGCTGATCAGAAGGATTGGATTAACCACCTTCACAGCCGCTTTTTCACGTCGGCACATTTGCTATTTATATATATGCTGGACTAAGTAGTTCTCAATGCTAGCTGAGAAGCGTTCGACAAACACGCATCTTAAAGTGGAACTGTCTTCACCTGCCTTCGATTAAGAAGCGGACCCTTTCTTCCTGCTCTCATTTACTCGTTTTGAGGGGAAGAAAGTCGAAAATGTGACACATTTCAGTGCATTTGTTAGAGGACAGGAGTTAACAAAGGACAACAATCTAGCTGTTTCATTTGCAAGTGGCACAAGCCTTACTGCCCGTGTAAATCAGCATGTCCAAGATAAATGCGACCAGGACAGAAAAGGAATGTCAAAGTCAAAGAGCTACGATGAGATGATTCATTCGAATGTACAAGGTGTTGGTCTAGAGGCAGAATTATGAGAAAGGGGAGAAATGTCAGAGTCTGCAGTCGCATACTCATAGATTGGGAATTGTAGGTCTGTAAATCCTAGTTTTAATATAATCTGTAACTCATTACCCCCTCCTCTCAGCTTTGTAGCCTCCTCCTCCTCCTTCTGATAAAAGAAATAATAGACAAAATAGATAGATCGAATTTTAGCATTTGGGTTTGAGGTACAGAGCAATATTTTTGTTCTTGGGAGGCAATGAGGAGCACGAGTGGACCCTCGTGCACACTGACACATCTGCCACGTCTCAATAACAACGATAATTGGTGGTTGACCTGGATCCCAAACGCTCCACACTTGGTTCATTTCAGTGACAGCTCTCTAGCCACGGGTACCACGGACGATGACGATAGCGTTTCTCTTCAAAGACCTAACACAGTTCTATTCCTCCCTGTTTGTTTCCACATAAAACAGCCATTGATGTAACACGTATAACGAAACTTAATTTAAAAATGGGAAGATATGCCCACAATGCTTAGTTTTATTCAAAGTAGGGCAGGAGTTGCATGACTAGCCTGCTAAAGTGTCCATGTAAAATTTAACAGAATAACTTCCAAGCTTAGAATGATTGCAGTCTCTGTTCGAGCTACTAAGGTCATTGGAATAATCTATCAGTGATTTTTAACTTTCATTCGGTGCCTGTATGACCGAAACTGACGCTCCTTTCCAAGAGGGCCGATTGTTTGTCCGATTGGCATTTCTGCTGCCTCAGCACTGTTTCGTGTGGTGGTGGACTTTGGTAAAGCGGGCAACCAAGTGTTCAGAGACGAGTGTGTGTGTGTGTATTTTCTTTTGCTCATGACGAAACTGCACCTGTACCGACTGACTTGCAACTTATCCAAAACGAACACACTTAATTCTCGCTCTCAGCATCAAGCAGTTTGAGAGGTGTGTCATCTGTTGCTTGACACTCATTTGGCTACATTAACCGTTGGACGCCTGTGCTACTGTGCCACTAAAATCCTTAAAACTTAGGTTAAGTCGACCATTTTCGGCAGGACTGCCATCTTCATCCTCCGACAGTGTCATCACCAAACTACCGAAGGATGAAACTTGCGACGGTGTAGCTGCCTTGCCTGTCGTCGACGAGAAGACGAGGATTTGGAAATGAATTGCGCGCTAAACAACATCCAATCACTCGAGGGTGACGGACGCGAGTAGATGGATTATATGGACGGCCTCCAGACAGAGCTAAGCTCTTCCGTTGTGTGCTTTTACTGGGTGCAATAGCCACAGTTTACTAACGCATTCGCGAAAGTGTACAATAGATTAAGCGATTGCCGCCCCACCTTGGCATTCGTATTGATGCACTAAAAAGCTTAGGCTAAGAAGCCTCATTTTACTCATTGTCTGTCTCTCATATCGTCAGTGATCTTGGTCCCTTCACCTACTCATTGCTACACAGGTGCAGAAGAAGCGGTTGAAGCGCAAGATGTAGCGAAATCACTTTTTGAATCATGCCGTCATACAAAATGGTAAGGTGCTGGCGGTTAGTAAAGGAGGGACAAATGAGGACACTTGATCCTCGCTCATCATTGCACCAAAGAAGCTTTAGAGCTGAGTCTGCGACACATTTCAATGGATTCGTTAATTTCTGTGATTGGATTCACGCATCCCCTTCCTCTCGTATTCCTGCATAGGTTTTTAATTCTTAAAAAGACTAGGATGAGAGCAGACAGGGAGCATTCTTTATCGGTGATATGATGCTCGTTCAGTGAGTACTTTGCTTTCTTAAAGGAAGATGACGACGGTTCGGTAGCTCGAGACGTGTTCGTTGAACGCATCTCGTCTAACTTTGAGGATTAATTAGCTAAAGCGGATATAATGCAAATGTGGCTAAACATCCGTCTCCACTAATCATGCTGTGGTCAGTCTGGCCGTAGAATTCGGCAGTGTTGCAACAGGACCAATCGCATTAACAGTGGCGGTAGAGCAACAGCACCGGTTCTGGATACTGATAACCACCTGCATCCAATCTACTCGTTTTGAGTGAATGAGGACCAAGTGAGGAAAGACGAACTCCGCACCTTCACACACCCCTGCGAATGCTGTCTCGATAAGTTTTGAGACTCGATGAACTTTGTTTTTACAAGCATCCAGTGAAAATCACCGTCGCATGTCGATGCGGACACTTCTTGCATGAGTGATGTCATGGGAGGTGTCCTTTCGACCCAAGCGAGTTCTCGTAGTCTTCGCGGCCTTAGGGATCCACTGGGCACAGAAGAGCCAAGAGAAAACAAGCAAACAAAAAATCTTCCCTGCCTCACTGCTTGTCAGTAAATAGCTCTCGTGGTTTCGTCTGCAAGAATGCCGTGTAATGCCTGTTTTAAAAACGCCCCACGCGGCATCAATCACATCACTTGAAATCGAATTCTTGAAGTAATTAAATGAAAGTATTGCTTAAAGAGCTGATCGTAATGTATGCAAAGGGTGGGAGATTCGTCTTCCCTTCTTGATCTCTACACTCTTGGAACAAGCAGAGTGTGCGTGATTGGTACACAAAGCCTCATAGAATCCAACTGCTCGAGTCTGGTGCGCTTGGGATACTGGGAGCTGCTGCGCACGCAGTTCATTTTCAATTCCCCGTCTTCTCGTTGACGACAGACAAGGCAGTCACATCGCCGCAATGTTCATGCTTCGGTGACTTTGCGAAGACACTATCGGAGGATGAATTAGTCTGCGTAGCCTTCTTCTGCACATACCGAGGCTGCGCATTAGTTAACTGCTGCTACCTGATGACATAATGACATTAGAGGTATTGCTGTTTTCTTGCCTTATTTTAATGTTTGGTTGCTCGTGCTTCTTACCTTTTATCCGCTTTAACTTTGGCACAGTGGTATGATTCAATCAAGTTTCGCCAATTTCATTACCTATTTTAGGAAGCATCGAATAAAGGGGGATGGGATAAGCAACGGTGCTTTAGGGTGGGTAGGTGAGTAGGTGTGAGGGACGCCATCGTGACCTGTATGAGGCGGTCAGGATTAATCAAATAAGTAGGAAAAGGAGGCACTGATTGATGCGGATAATTTACTAGAATCACCAATGTGCACAACAGTTTTCTCCATTCAATTTCACTTTACTCCTTAGCATCGAACCGCCGGCTATCTCTCCCACTAGCCAAATGCCCTCGCATTCGATGACTTCAGACCTCCCATGGAGTCGTCGGAATGAAGTCTGTGACAAACCAGACAAAGGTGTTTGGCCAGCCAGCATAGGCATAAACATAGACACAGAGGGGTGATTACCTCGGGATGAATAAATTCTTCAGCGGTTTCATAATCTATTTCAACAACTTCTGAAGGATTTTACCTCTACATTTTAGTAGTTGTTGAGGTAGTGCCTTGTCGTATTATTTGGAGCAGACGACTTCTCAGCAATCCGGCTACCCATAGTCAAATCATCACTAAACCCTCGGATGTCGACAAGGTAGATACATTTTCATGTTACTGGGAGCTGGTCAGAAAATGCAGCACTGAAGACTCTATCCCATAAGCATTTGGTCTTCACTGGGAACGACTTGCCTAACAGAGGGTATCAAGTAATTAAGAAGGACGCCTCGAGACAAGAAGAGGAGACCATGGCTTACATTGAGTTCGTCTCTATGCCAAGTTATTCCATGGGATACAATAAGCCACGGTTGTGTCAGACGCATAAGTCGAATTAAGGAATTCATGGTATGCAAAGTCGTCATTGTTGGGAGGTAAGGTAAACAAATCTCCAGTTCTCAAATTTCACTGATGGTATCGACGTACTCCAGAGAACATTGACAAAGTAACACAGCCGCTAGCTGTTGGTTAGGCGGATTTTCCTTTGGTTTTCGCTTTGGTCAGTCACGCACTCAACAATTTAAGCGACGGAATGGCAGGTTGTGTGAAACCCCAAAGAACTCTTGTAGAGAACGTTGCCATCTAATTTGTCAATTGCTATTCAATCATCATAATCACCAACCCATGCCAAGAGATAAGTCTCCTTGGGACTATTCGTCAGTTGGAGGATCATTTGGTTAGTTGATGGATTAGTTAGTCAACGTTTCAACAATTTGTGCAGTAGCTAATTTGAAAATTCGCTTCCTTCCTCACTTGGTTGCCAACGTGTCTAGCTGGATGGCTGGAAGCATGTTTTGAGCATGGCAAGTTAGCTGAGTGGGCAAAAGAAGCAGGTTGTGAGCAGCCAGTAAATCAAGGTGCTGAGTAGCCGCTGGTCAACCTGGAGCCACAGTCACGCTCTACAGTCAGTTTGTCATCGACTCCACCAGCCAATTGGACCGCCGTGCTGCAAGTCAGTGAGGGCCGCCGAATGGTGTAGTGACAAATGTTTACAAGCAAAATGGGAAATGTCCAATTGACATTAGTGATGCACACACGAAAGTTGGCAATGGTGGATTCTTAAAGACTGTATCTGAACTCTTCAGGGAAGGACGTGGGATGAATACGTGACTGCGAAAATGAGTTAGCAGAAAGGCATATCGTGGGAGTCTTTGACGTCGCACTGGTCCACATCGCCACATTATGACATTAACTAAAAAAGGGAGAAGATTGTGCTTCCATGTCTGGGTGGACGTTGGTCCATTCATTGTTTGGATGTACTAGTAACATTCACTCTCTCTCACTTGTCGAAATTCCAAGATGGATATTCCGATTATTTGACATTAGATTCTATTTCGCACTTTAGTCCTCAGTAAAACGGGCTGTTTAAAGGTAACCTTAGGGAGTTGGTTGAATCGGAAGAGATACACCTCCTTCTTTAGTCCGAAGAGGATGCCAGAGCCTCAGAGGATGGGAGCTGAGTGCTCTTTTCATAGCAGCAGGGTGTAATTAACGAGTGCTCCTCGACCTCTTGTGGGGGTTGACTGTAATTGCACTCTTCTATAGAGAGCCAAGTACGCCTCTCAAGTGAGGCGAGGGATGAAGGCGAACATGCAGGCCTATAGTTTATTATTGTGGGGCAGGATCAGGCGTACAAGCCCATGATGTAATATGTAAAGTTGACGTAGATGTGTAACACCTCTTCGTAGGCTTGTTGGAGTCGTCGAAAATTAACAATTTCTCTGCAACAACGACGACCGACGACGACCGATGAGCCAGCCATATAGCCCTTCCAACACTTCGGTGACTTGATGATGAAGTCAGACAACGAATGCATCTGCGAGACGTCTTTCCGTGCCTATCTGCCAGTCAGTCAGCTTGCTTATTTACTTTCATGGAAGGACAGGTGCGTGTGCGGCTTATGACTGAACTAACCAGACTGTGGGAAGGAGACCACAACATGATCAGAAAGTTTCTTGCTGAGTGTGGTGCGCTTTGTGTGACACATGCAGTTTTCTGTCTTCAATAAAAGAGGGTAAATAGGCAGATGCTTAGAAGTTGCTTTAAGTACTGCAGCCCATCGAAAGTAGCGATTGCGGCGTCCACTTGTTCCCCTCTTCAAGAAGTCCGGCTCCCTCTGCCCTCCCTTCTCCTACTCATTCATCCAATCAGTTCTTTTAGTTCAAAACCCATGTTCTTAGCTCTCATTTGAGCATTCAACAGCATTTACATTCAAGGCCCTCATGCTACTCATCTCCATCTCCCTTAAGTACACGCTACCCATTTATCTTCTGACCCGTTAGACTAACCCACTTATCTTGTTAACTAACTATCTCAAACAGTGGTAACTCAGAGGAAGGCGAAGGCAGCTACTCACAGCAATAGAATCTGAGGCGCGAGGAAGTGGAAAAAATTCCCCTAATCTGTTCTTTTCAGTTCCTTATCTCCCTAGTGGGTCCTAACACCACGAAAATTGAGAAAACTCGCTTCGTACCCATGAACAGTCAAGTCTATTGATACTTGCCCATCGTATTGCTAAGCACGAGACTGGAACCTCGTATCTCGGTCGGCTGATGCCATAACTAGACTTGTGGGCAGTAAGACATCGCACGCCTTAAGGCATGCGTTCCTACCAGGTCGCCTCGCAGGGTATAAGCGCATCATGAGAAGCTTCTTGCGATCCCGTTGGCGTCTTGCAGTTGCTCACAGCTCTCAATTAGGGAAAAGTAATGTGTGTTATCGGTTGCTTTGTTCAGTCATCGCTTAGAAACGTCCACTGACAGCTGCCACCGTACATACCAGCCATAGCCTAGTGTACTCATTCTCGTCTAAATAAAGAACATGGCTCATTTGGTTTGACAGTATCACAAACGAATGAAAAGTGGGTCAACCGGTTTGTCTTTCTCTGTCGCTTCTGTCTATGATCGCTCATTGTTGCACCCATCCGCTTCCGAAAGGACCCTTCTAGAGGAACGCTAGAGACAGCATTGATTAGAACTAGGGAACCGATGCATTGAGCTGCTGTGGCTGGCGAAATTCCAGCGAATTCCAGGTCTACTGACGATCACTCAAAGGTGGAAAGCAATCGGCTACCATCAATACACTCAACAGACATCGTCCAAAGCACACACACTACCCAGACGTCTCCGTTACTGTCGTCGATGCGACCGACTTGCAGTGCTTTGTCAAGCGTTGTGTGAGAATATCACAGTGGTCATTTAAATATTGTCACTTGTGCTTGCGATTAGTCGATGCGATACCATTCGTTGATCAGTGGACCAGAATATCAATGAGATGGTCATTTGTCCAACTAACTAACCAATGGGCGTGACTGTGGCTGGAGGTCAAAGTCTTTCCTCTACGTTCTGTTTTCCATTTTGATGTGAAATCAGATAAAAGTAGATGCAATACCTTAATAACCGGACTTGATGGCCACTTTCCCTTTTCCTTACTAGTCAGTGTCAAAGTGGTCTCTTTCTGGCAGCTCTTTTGCATGGCATCAGCAACAGCGGTGCAACACGACAGGGCAAGCTGACGAGGTCGAGATCACTCCAAAACAACATCCCATCAGCGTCAGCCAGTGTGGTGACTATTGCGTCTTCTTCCATTGTGAATTGTTTTTCGGACAATGGAATACCATTTGACCTTTTACCATCGTGTGGTAGTTGCCATGAGGAGAAGGCTAAAACAATGAGTTGTAGGCATTGAGCCACGAATTATGCTAGATCCACGGGCTTAATCTCTTCGGTTACGCGACTGCAATGCACTTTGCACCTCTGATTCCCAAGCAATATTTAACCACCACATGCGCACAAACGAATCTTAAAATCAAACAGCTTAACAAATGGAACTCAGCATCCTTACACTTTCAACAGCAGATGTAACAAAGCAGCGCTGCATCAGTCAGTGCAACGAGCTTGACAAGAAATACAAAAAAGGCAGTATTAAATCGTGTTGATAGTTGCGATGATTTCTTTTCCTTTGTTGGCTACATAGGAGAGTGTACTGCTGTGAGTTATTGCTCCTGTCTTCCCCTTATTTGGCATGGTCGGTTAACAAGATGGTTGAGTAGCTAAAATGGTTGGATCATAAGTGAGTAACGAGTGCTCGGGAGAAGTGAAGATGAGCAGCTCAGATGAATGCTCAGATGGTGGCTGCAAGAATAGGTTTTATTTGAAAGAATTGAGTATCCATGTGGAAGAATGAATTGGTAGAGACTTGTTAGGGTACCACAAGATGGAGGAGCGAGTGAGCGGATAAAGGAGGGGAGTGGGAGCTTGGCTTCTTAAAGATGGGAATTGTTGAGGGCAAAATAGCTACTCCTGATGAGCTGCAATACTTGCGGTACCTTCTAGGTATCCTTCTACTTTTCCGTTTTTGTATAAAGTCGGGACTCAACGCGTGCCATATAAAGCGCATCGAGGTAAGCGAGGGAATTGACGATCTTATCGCAGCAAAGCTGACTCCCGAAATCCGTAGAAGGCAATGGAAAATCAGTTGAATAAGTAAAAGGAGAAGGTAGGAAGTGCATGTGGATGCAGACCCTCTAATACCTAAGCATGGTGCAAATCAGCATTTCAGGATCTGTCGGTTGTTGTAGGTGGTGCGTAGTTAAGGGGGAAATATAAAAAGGCACGAGCAATCCGCCCGACTCCCATTATTACAACTTTGAGTGGTTGTAGTTTGACAACGAGGGCAGTTTCGTGAGTTGTGGTGGAGCTCTGCCACTCAAGCAAATGGAGCCACACAATCTAGCGCGTGTAGGAGCATCCAAAGGGCTACGCTAACGTCAAAGACCTACAAACCTGTGTGCACAGATTTTGTCTCCATAGTGGCCTTGGCGAGACACAACTGGCAATGTCACTCCACCGGGAATGGGATCCGATTCCATTAGAGGAGCGAACCCACTTTCGCCTACAAAGTTATCGCACCCAGACGACTGACTGGCTAGTGGATTGTTGGGAGCCACACAGTCACACTCAACTATTTGATCGTAATGGACGCCAGCGACCATTTGATGTGATGGTCTGTCTATGCACCACAGAGAACGTAGGTAGTGTGGAATAGCTGCTAACTGCCTACAGTACCAAGGGATGAGCCCCATCAGAGCTGTTGGTCAGGTGGATGGTTTGACTGCTCAGTCACTCAACAGCTTGCGCAACGACAATGACCAGACTGTTACAGTGTACAAAGAATGAGAAAAGTCGAGCAGAAGGTGTATTACTAAGGTGAATGGGGAAATGAGGGAGCAGACGAGAAGACGATGTGTCGGTTTGCATGCAGAAGTAGAATCTGAAGAAGGAGGTCGAGCAAGGTGTGTCGTTTCGTGTTCGTAAGCTTGGAAGTGTAGAGCTGCTAAGTCGCCGAGGTGCATTAACATGAAATTCGTGGGTTTAATATGATTAGCTGCTCAACGGCTAAAAAACTCGTTGTTTTAGCCTTCATGTCATGCCAGCTATCACAAGGAGGTAGAGGGCGTAGTGACATCCCACTGAATGGAACAACTGTCGATGTGATTAATGTCCGAATCAGGTGGTAATTCCAAAGTTAGCAACTGTGGCACTTCGTCCACGTACACTAGGATGTGCAGGCATCGCAAAGGTAATTGACACACAGTCAAGGTTAGCATTATGAGTGTCGACTTCATTTAAGACGTCGTGGGTCTTTTTCCCCTTTTTTTCACATAGGTTCTCTAGGGACATGGAAGAAGTTGTCAGTGTGACAGCATCCACGCGCAACATATCGTAATTCGCTAATCACATGAGCAGCTCCACCTCATTTTCTGTAATTGAAAAGCTTTGCACTTCCCAATTTAAGCAATACAATTGGCCTTATCGCTTAGGCCTACCTTCGAAGAATGGTTGCACTCCTCGAGTTCGCTGTCAACTGCAGGTGTGCCCATTTCGCTAATAAATCTGCTGCCTTATAGTTGTGACAAGAGAGGAGTGTGAGATGGGGAAGCACCACCGGCACTCAGTTGGAGTTGAGACGAGACCCTGTGGACACCACCAACGAAAGCTGCCATCGGCCTCAGTGCACCGAAAGACAACCAGTTTTGCAATATCTCCCCTTCGTGTCACCGCAACCCAACCATGAGGTCGCTCTTTTTTCCTGCGCGCGGCGTAGTTAAACAATTACAGTCCAGTGACAAACAGTTGCATCAGTCAAGGGAGATACAGTCAAGACACTTGTGGTGCAACAGCAGCAAAGCATGGACTTTGCACACATTACTGCTTCTTCTACTCTATTCCTTCCAATTCATTCTGCATTCAAGTGCTCATTTGATCACTTTCTGCAGTTGCAATAATAAATACACCCACTCCATCCACCTACACCACTGAACTAGTCGTGGCAATGTCCATCGCCACACAAGGAAGCGCTGAGTCGACAGAAATGTCAATCAAACGAACGCGCGGCGATCACCTTGGCAAGCGGCGCCAGCTGTGCTCATGGAGACGACGATTGAAAGCGAGGGCCATGATTTGGATGCGAAGCATAACACATTAGAAACGCATTCAACTCAATTTCTCTGATTGCAGTAAATTTTACAAAGCTGTATCAGTAGATCAGCAACATCAAGTGAGACAATGCACAATTTAAGCGCATGTATTTTAATGTTCGGTTTGCAAATTTAACTGAGATTATTAAGTGCATGCTTAGGAGTGCAGTTGTAGCGACCCGAGGCTACTTTGAAGGCAAAAGAAGGCAAAATGCTAGGGTAGAATGTATATGCATATATTCAACGGACAGAGAGAAATAGGCTACTGGCATGGCCCGGAGGCTAGCCCACGCTGCTAGGGCAGTACGGCCACCTCTGTCACCTTGACCGAGACCGGTAGTTCCAACAAACAATGTACTACAGTAGTGGCTAATGTAAAGAGGTACCAGCATACATGAGTTGCTCTGTCACAAAATTTGCATTGCCATCTCGCATGTACTCAATGAAGCAAACTCGAATCCCGGCTACTCACAGCGCGCTGAAAAGCATTTCGTGAAAATGACTTCGTCAGACTTGCTCGCGTTCTTATTAGGCCGTAGCAGATGTGTTGCAGTGTAGGAGGGACTACGCTTGCCCATCGTTGCGTACGAGAAGTAGTGCGTTATGGTCATTGCTGTGCTGCGGCACACTATCCCACCCAAACCGACCATACATCCTTAATGACCTGACTTTTGCACCTAATAATGGAGCACTAACTTAAAAGAAAAATGATGCGATGAAAAAAATGTGCATGTAAGATTGAGAAGTCAGCCACACCTCTGTGTTTGTGAGCATTAGGTGATTGGCCAACCACACTAGTTCATCTTGTCGCTGATGCTGTTTTGACGCCTCCATGCGAAGTCTGCAGCATTGGAATAACAGGGCAGCCGATGTTGAAGCAGAGAGACCAGGAGAGACGTGAGCAGAGAAAAGCACTTTGGACTTATCTATGTCCATCATAATTTTCCATTACGGAAAGTGTGTTGAATAGTCGGTAGCTGGATTACTGGCTACCTTCTTTACTCATGACTCACTAAAAGTGACATAGTTGAACAACACTTAAATGAATCCTTGTAGTTGAAATGGCAGCATCTTGCACACCCACTCACTCACTCGAGCCACCAATGATTTTCGCTTTACCTTTTATCCAACCCTGTCCACATAGAAGGCAAAAGGAAGGCATTGCTGTGACGAAACTCTGTTAGAACGATACAATCATGCTATGGGGTGTGGGGAAGAGGGATAATGAGAGGGGGAAAAGAGACGGGACGAATGATCCCTAACAACTTAAACAGCAGAAGATGCGCCATCTTCCTGCGCGTCCTCTTCTTACTCCGGGTTGGTGTTTTGGCCCTAAAAGAATAAGTGAAAAAGAGAAGGGTGAGGATGAGAAATGAGGAGGAGGAGGAGAGCGTATGAGTACGGAGAGCTTACGGGGGTGCTGAGCATTCCACTCTCGCCACCAGCGCTCAGCTAAAAGGTGGAACAAGACCATATCGACGTGGATAACGCCTGTAAATTAAGTGGTTTAGAGTGGAAATAGCGCTAATGCTACTGCTAGCTGCCCAAGCATTGAAAGCAAGTCAGCTGAATGACGTATGCTTAGCCTGCAAGTAATTATGGACCAAGTGATTGAGCAGAGAAGCATGATGTATGTCTTGATCCAGAGCCGCTATGTAACTCCTACAAAGTGACTTGACCAGTAGGAAGAGGAGGAGGAGGAGGAGGGTAAGAAGGGAGTGAGACTTACTTGGGTCGGTGCCTGGACACACGGCCCCAGTGGCCGGTGCAACCTCCTCGTCACGAAGGGGAGAGATTGCAAAACTGGGTGTGTCTCGGTCCACTGAGGCCGGTGGCAGCCTTCGGTGGTGGCGCACACAGGGTCTCACCTCAACCCCAACTGAGCGCCGGTGGCGCTCTCCCGCCTCGCCTTTCCTTCTTGTCACATCTACATGGCAGCAGATTTATTAGCGAAATGGACACACTTACAGTCGACAAGGGTTCCAGCGATTCCAACAATTGCCCACATGTAGGACTATGTGAGCAGGTTCAATGCACTACTGCTCAAATTGAGCAGTGCAAAGCTCACATACGCGAGCAGAAATACGGCGTAGAGCACGCCTTCTTCCGACAACATCGCGAGTAAATCACGGAAATATGAACGTGGTGACGATGCGCCTGACAGCACATCGATCGTTGGATCGAAGATGAAAATTTGAAATGCACGTGACAGCGTGCAATGAGTGAAGCAGACTGGTTGTGAATGATAGAGAAATGTGAAAGAAATGTGAGAGTCTCGACGAACACATAGCTGTAGTTAATGTAGGTAGATTGAAGTACACCAAGTAACGTGTTGTTTAGAAAACCAAATACCACGCCGAGTCATGCTTTGGTGTGGCCGTCGTGTTGCTAGGCTTCGAGGGTGGTTTGGATAATGCGAAAGCTAAGAGCAGAATTGAGGGGTCTTCATGGATCATGTCCAACGGTAATGCAATAAGAGGAGTGAAGGAACAAAAAGTCAGCGATAAAGTATGAGATGATGCAGTCATCGGTAAAAGGTGTTCCAGCAACCCATTCTCCTCTCTCTGTTAAATACATGCATTCTACCCTGACATTTGCCTTCTTTTGCCTTCAAGGGAGCCTTCGGACCCCACAATGGGGAGCTGACTCGGAAGTGGGATTATGAGACAGAGGAGGAAAAAGAAAAGGAGGAGGAAAAGGGGAAGAGACCGCAATTACAAACTCACGAGAGTGAAAGATTATGGATGCGATTATTAGCCCTAACATTATCTGTGGCTCAGTAAACATTCTCATGCTCTCTTAGCATTCTCATGTCCCCTGACGGAGGGAATCAAACAGTTTAGATCAATTCACACAAAAAGTAATCCTGTTAACTTGTCATGATCAACTATCTTAGCAAAATCGAATTAGTTTTCACAATTGCATTTGGGTTATTGGCAGATCAGGCAAGTTCAGACAATTACAAGTCATGTCATGACAGCTACCACACGAGGTAGAAGGTGAGGTAGCACTCCACTGAATGGAACAGCTGCCAATGCGACTGATGCTCAAATCAGGAAGCAATTACGAAGTTGATGATTGAATCAGGAAGTAACTAAGTAGTTGGCTACTGTGCCACCGCGTCTACGTGTAGTGAGATGTGCAGGCATCGCAACTGTAAATTGCCAACTCAAAACCTAGCTTACACCCCACCAGCCAAGAAGACTCTTAACAGAATTTCATAGAAATGTGTATCTTTTGTGAAGGTGATTGACACATGCAAGACCATGTGGGTAGGGTCAGTCCATTGCTCCATTTGAGCAACCCGTCTATTCGTTTTGAGTGTGAACTTTGCTACAATGATGGTGGTCGTCCATTGAGGTGACGAGCGAGTGCTGTTGCAGCGATGGATCACTTGCAAAAATTTAAGTCCTCAAAGAAATAAACAAGGTTAGTCAATTTCATTAAAGCTATTGGTTAAAAATTTAAGCCAACCAAAGCATTTGGCAGTCCCACCTACCTCAACGGAACCAGCAGTCCAAGTTACCAGCGAACGCTTTCAAAGGGCTCTTTTGCACATTCGATGACGAGCTACTGATTTACCGCAATCAAAAGATAGTAAATATGGGGTGCACAAGACAACTGCTTTGTGCCAAATCGTGGATCATTCAGGCATGAGCTAAACCGCATAATTGAGTAAGTCACCTGTTGCAGGTAGCGGCGCCATTCGATAATCCCACCTGGATTCTTACAGGTAGGAGTAGTTACTAAGAGCTTGCCAACTTTCTAAACTGGTGAGATTCTTTGATGAGGTGTCAGTAAGGCGTGGTAATGTCAGGCAACTATCTGACAAACGTATACTTTGTTGCTAGGTGTGTAGCTCGAAACAGTAGCGTCCCTCACTGAGGATTTGAGGGCACACCCAGCATCACAGCGTTGTCTTTCATTCCCTCCTAAGATAAGCATCATTGCAGTTCAGTGAATTCCGATTACCCACCTCACAGGGGTAAACCCTTTCGGTGTCGATGAAGACGAATGCAAATGCTAACATCTCTAATCCGTTGCCATTTAACATTTGTTTACAGCAGTTGCACACTTTAGTGAAAGTAAAGGCATTGCATGGATAGATGATCGCTGATCTAACTATCTTTCGTATTTAATGAAATCTGCAATAGAAAATAAACAGCCCTTTTGATGAACGCAAATAGGGGGCTGCACTAGTCATAGTAGCTGAGGCGCTTGGTGATTGGTTGTACGGACCCACGGGAAAAGTCACGAAAGCATAGCAGCCACGAAAGCTAGTAGAGTTACAATGACCAAAGCAGCGCAGGTCGAGTCACCGCCAGTCGTGGTTACTGCAGTAGAAGTCTGGGCAGGTCTGCTGGTCGTGAGGGACTTCTTCCAGTCGTGACAGACACTTTCTCCACCTCTATCCGATACGACCATAAATTTGCCCCATTATAATAGCACATTGAGGAGCGTTTGTCCAACTCTCGGCAGTAGTTCATTTAGTGCCAGGCAATACTACTACTAATGAGTCTACGAACTTTAATTAGTAGTAGCGGTAACAATACATGGACAGCATTGCAGAATTGATGCTAGTGGATCCGGTTATTTCCTCAAATGCAGCATCACCCTCCCCTTAAAAGTCATGATGAAGGAAACAACAAATTCAACAGTTCCGAGATCTCCGCTTCGCCCACATTTTTCAATCCACCATCGCCTTAACTTCAAATTGATCTTCTTACCTTCACTAACGGATTAAATAAATTGTGGGTTGTCGCCAAGTACAATAAGTCTTCCCAAATTGTTGGATCCGACAACAGCCCAATCAAATGCGTGGATGTAAATGTTGAGGTGTCAAGAGAAACAGCAAACATACGTAAAAAGTTGATGCAGTAGGCCCTTCCTACACTAATGCGGTTGATGACGGTCGGGAAAACGCAGTAGAACAAAGACATCGGACATGGGAGAAAAGACTCTCCACTTCACTCATACAATCAGAGGCAAGACAGTGTGAGACGGCAGGACCTCGCAGAGGAATGGCCACAAGAGCTAGTGATTTACTTCAAAATAATAATCTAGAAACCTATTTGACCAAGCAATCACATCTTGCCCAGGTTGAGTCCAAAGCGCAAACTACTTATAAGCACATAAGTAGGAAGGCGCAGCTGATGACTTACACCAGACGCAGACCATCTCGTAAGCCCACGGCGAAATTTATGACGGCGAAATCGAAACCATCAAGAGGTTTTTAGACATCATAAAGATCTGCGCCATAGGCGGCTATACTGCGAACCAAGTTTGTCTCCTGTGATAAATAGACGCAACCGAGACATCGGCACACTTCCACTCAAAACTACAATGTGCGTAACTGCCACCTACCGCCATCGAGTCTAATTAGAGCCATGTGCTGACTTAAGATCGTTTTGAGAAAGGAGCGAAGCCAATTTCGCCTACAAAGTTATCGCACCCAGACGGCTGACTAGCTAGTGGATTTTTGGGAGCCACACAGTCAAGCCCAACTATTGAATCGTAATTAACGCTACCAACCATTAGAAGTGATGGTCTGTCTATGCACCACAGAGGACGTAGGTAGTGTGAAAGAGCTCTTAACTGCCTACAGTACCAAGGGATGAGTCCCATCAGAACTGTCGGTCAGGTGGGTGATTTGACTGCTCAGTCACTCAACAGCTTGCGCAACGACAATGACCAGACTGTTACAGTGTACAAAGAATGAGAAAAGTCAAACGGAAGGTGTATTACTAAGGTGAATGGAAAAATGAGGGAGCAGACGAGAAGACGATGTGTCGGTTTGCATGCAGAAGTAGAATCTGAAGAAGGAGGTCGAGCAAGGTGTGTCGTTTTGTGTTTGTAAGCTTGGAAGTGTAGAGCTGCTAAGTCGCCGAGGCTCATTGACATGAAATTTGTAGGCTTAACATAATTAGCTGCTCAACAGCTACAAACTCGTTGTTTCAGCCTTCATGTCATGCCAACTATCACAGGGAGGTAGAGGGCGTAGTGACACCCCACTGAATGCAACAACTGTCAATGTGATTGATGTCCAAATCGGGTTGTAGTTCCAAAGTTAGCAACTGTGCCACTACGTCCACGTACACTAGGATGTACAGAAATAGCAACCGAGAAGCGCCAACTCAAAATGTAGCAGAGCAATTTGTAAAAATGTGTATCTTTCGTAAAGGTAATGGACACGTGATCAAGGTTAGCATTATGAGTGGCGACTTCAGTTAAAACGTCCTGAGTTGACTACAATGTGCGTAGCTGCCTCCTACTGCCATCGGGTCCAATTAGAGCCATGTAAAGGCCCAAGATCGTGCGAATAAACAGCATTCAAGGCGCCAGTGACTGTGAAATGTCCAGTATTTTGAGATGGTGTACGTATGCACATGCTATTTGGTAGATGATGTTCGGAAGTGGACAAGCGATGCGCCTCTCAGTCACCTGCGTGTGGGCGTTTGAGCCAACGGTGCTAATGCATCTAATGGATGATGTACAACTAGCCTTCTGTACAAGGAGCACTAGAGATCCGCGTGGTTCCAGCAAAACACACACAAGAAAGGCATTCTTTGCAGAGTGGTTGTGAACATACGGTAAATGCTCGGAGTTGAGGGCAATGCAGCACTGACAGCCGCCATTCCTCCACAGGTTTTTAATAAACTCTACAATATTCAATGGCGGCGTGCTGTCTCTACCCCACTCCTCAATATCCAACACATCCTGCATATGCAAAAGGGAGGAAGGAAGGAGGGCGCCTTTACTGGTTTCAACGGTAGTAATATTTTAGCTTTATCAATGGTAGCAGCAATAATAATAACTCAAGTATTCGCATTACTATAAGGAGGAGGATGAGCAGCAGCAGTGTTGACGGCAGAGGAGAGAGGAAGACAGGAGGGCAGGGAAGGGAATAGGACGGAAGGGGAGGGGAACAAATTCACGTGGTTTTCTGCACAGACAGGAGGGTGCTTCCAACCCCCTCTTCCAAACATCCTATGCCCTCCACAACATCGGGCAGAGCATGGGCTGGCGGGTGAGTGAGTCGTTAAACAACGCCTCGAGACTGCCCATTGAAGCCATCGATCGTTAAGGGAAGATTAAACCACGGCACCACCGCCACCACCACCACCATTAATGACACCGCCGGCCGGTACAAGCCCACAATTGGTCCGAGCATTCGCCTCAATGTGTCTACGAGGCCATTCCGTGTCACAATCATGCCGCTTGGCTCGCTACAAGTGCAAAAGACGCCATTTCATCACTTCACACACATCACTACTATCCCATTCTCTTCCACACCTGCCCAACCCCCCAAAAGGGAGGCTCATTCCAACCAAATCTACGTCCCCACCACTACTCTTTGTAAGTCCACATAAACGAGCACAAAATATTATTTCATTGCTGACAATTCCACCCTACACTTAATATCTATGGGACATTGCATATTGTAGAATTTGGGTGATATGATGTCAGCATAGGCTTACAATTGCATACGTAAATGCCCTCCTCCCCTTCCTTTTGTCTTTCTTCCGGCGGGAGAAGGGCGTTGTGTGGATAACGACTCAATGACCCTGAGACTAGCCAGTGACGTTCACTCACACCTGAGCGTCATGGAATGACCTTGAGCCTAGCCAATGTCATTCTTCAATGGTCACTTGCCTCCAGAGGAGGTTGAGCTGATATTGACAACGCGCATATAAATATTAAAAACTTTCCAAAAAACAATAAAAACCGAGGTTCTACAAGAACAAAAGATACAGTGCATAAGGTATGACAAAAAGATTAATAATTTTTGATAAAAATGAGCACGCATAATATAGCTACAGACACCTTGAAGAAGGAGGGTGAGGCTTCTCTTTAAGGATCTACTGCAGTCTTAGCAGTCCCTGCTTATTCTTACCTAATAGCTGATTGCGACGTGACGTTGGAAAATAATGCACGCGTAAATCCGGTTTGCGGAACCAACTGAGTGGCGTGTGCGCCTGCCTTCACCTTACAGCAGCAACAGACACGGAGATAGCGATGAAACTCGTCGTCAACGGGTGGGAGTAATGCTTCCACACCTCAGTGTCAAATGCACAAGCAATAAAGTAGACAACACTGCACGCGCTGAATCCAGGTAGAATGTTCCAGTTCACACGCACGCATTGAGGAACGAGTGTGTAATACTTTGTTTGTTTGACTGCCACTTTCAGCTACCCTGACTTGGGTGACCATGCTGCCCTAGTCGCGTGGGCTGGCATCTGGGCCATGTCAGCATCCCCGTGCCCTCTGTTTATTGAATATGCATATTCTGCCATAGTAGTGCGCCCTCTTTTGCCTTCAAGGGAGTCTAGGGATGTTGCAAGGTGCTTAAATTTTCACATTCTGAGGAGTGCTATGACCTTCAAAAGTGGAGATGCAATGATTTGTCATTGGCTCCAGCGTTTCATTTACACAATCACATATGTACCTCCACGGGGCAGGGAAAAACTCATGAAGACTACGTTTTTGTGCTCAAAAGAAGCCAGCTTGGGTGATGTCGAATAAGATCTTACTAAAAGTCGCAAAATAATGGCAAAATGTTTATTTGAGTAGCTTTGCGCTTATCAAACGAAGTCTTTATTGCAACATTGAATAGGCAGTGGTCACGACAATCCCATGCGACGCAAGGCAACTTAGTACTTGATACAAAATCGTTCCCAATCCTCATTTACCATGAATTGGGTCGCTCTGTCGACTTACAACATTGATATTGTGTATTTGTTGTGAGATTAGAACTAAGATGATTTGACGCAGACCCCAAAATGCCGATCCAGGTATCCCCTAAGGCGACCGTAAATCTCTCCTCGGCTAACCGCCATCTGATTTGCTGGTCAATAGCCAATGGAAAGTGACGAGTTCCAGGAGGTTTTTACGTCCACAAACCGGCCTACATAGCTGTAAGTAAACATCGGATTTTTGTCGGGAAATAGTCCAATTTTATGTTCCATTTCTTCTAATTGGTCATATTTCTTGTTGACCGTGAAAAGACTTCTGGAATATCTGATTGGCTGAGTAATAGCCAATGGAAAAGTTGTAGGATAGACCTGCCATAAGAACAGTTATTTTTTAATTTTTTGCATACCAGCTCGATTGAGTAGAAAAGGAGTGTCAGGTAATCGCATGAGAGCAATAAGATTATAGGCTGTGGAGGACTATTTTCTGACGTTCTGGAAAAGCTCTCATGTATGCATGTTATAATGAACTTGTAATCAAGGTTCTACTCATTCCAGTAATGCAGTGACATTTCTCAGCTGTCCTTTCGGAAACAAACCCAGTGGCGGTAAACTGGCTCCAGCTTTGCGGTTGATACTACCTCGGAGCGCTGATTTTGACAGCGTCAATTATGCCTGCTTAGCCGATCTCGGTTTCGATGAACTTCCAGAGGTTGTTGTAGGCACTTTCGGTCGTCAGTTGCTCTTCCATGATTGAACTGGCGACCCCCGTTCGTCGACCGAGAGTTTTTACACGTGACCACCTGCAGAAGTACCAACTCACACCAAATGGTGGAGAATGAGTGGAAGAGAGTAGACGCACATACAACTATTTATGACTGATGCACCGCCTCAAAGGAGCAATGGATAATATTTTCATTGGTGCCATCAGACAAGAGCTCAACTGCGTCAGCCCATGTCACCAGCAATGACGCAGGTCGCTAAATGCCCAGTCACGTTGTTCACGACTTCTTCAATGTGTGAATCTGTCAGGATTGAATTAATAAATCAGGAATGTGTAAATAAATGATCACTGAAAAGAGGGAAAGGATGTTTTAATCATCAGCTGGTTGATTGTTCAACTGTAGTAGTGGAATTACGTGCTTTCCACCTCGTTCCAGCCAGACGTGGAGTTGCGATCTCGGTCATTTTACTGCTATCTTCCAGTCACGACCCTGGCACACACCTTCTTCCCCATCTACATCCATGCGCCTACCTTGACGCGAAATGCACAACCATATTTCATCTTTGTGCACTTGAATGAATAACTTGTACTTATTCGCATGGTGGTTGCAAACTTGTTGGAACAGGGAGTAATTTGGTACGGAGGTTATAATGGACGTGAGTGTGAGCATGACCGAGCCACTAAGCCTTAGTTTTAGTGTTCTGCCAACGCTACTGATGTCCACATATGTAGCGCTCATCGTCGTTGAAGTGATGCTCAACCTGACAGTGGCTGTGGACAGCGCCGGCGCTGGCACATTGGAAATGTGGTGGCAGCGGTAAGTGTTGTATGAGGGAGGGTCTTCGCAATCACGGTCCGTTGTGGGGTTCCTCTTTGGCAGTCTGCATCAGTTGTCAAGAGCAAAGCCTGACACCTCGGTGAGTGGGTTGCCGCCTTCTTCCTCCTTCTCCCTCGTTGGCAAATTGGTGGTTCAACTGCGCGCTTTTTGAATTTCCCGCATTATGTGCTATTTGAAGGACTCTTTTCATCTCAATCGCTGTCAGACACTTCCACCACCGGTGACACCACGTGTATTGGGCCGAATTTATTGCTCAAGTTTGGTATGCTTGGCATGCTTGCGGTAGTAGGTTAAGCATACCTTCTTGTTAGAATGTTCTAGTGATGGTTACAGGTTGAAGATTGCCAAGATATTATTCCTGAGCCTTCGCCCGTTCGCTCGCATCACAGCCCTAGTAGCCATCCTTTGCGAGGTACTGCTGCCTAAATTTGCCGTGCTCGTCAGATCTGAGGTCGGACCCCTTTTCTCCGGTCTCATCAATCGCATGAGTCCTTGAGGGGTCTGTTGTGTTAACCTGTCACATAGGCGTCCTTCTTTTCATGATATCTCAACACTCTCTGTTAAATATTCGTAGTGATGTCGGTCTTCGACGAGAAGACGAGGATCTGGAAATGATTTACGTGCGTAACAGCATCTAATCACTGGAGCGTGTCGGACGCGAGTAGATGGATTATATGGACGGCCTCCAGATAGAGCGAAGCTGTTCCTTTATGTGCATTTACTGGGTGCAATGACCGCAGTTTGCTAACGTATTCGCGAAGGTGTACAATAGATTAAGCAATTGCCGCACCCACCTTGGCAATTCGTTTTGATGCAATGAAAAGATTAGGCTAAGAAGCCTCATTCACTCATTGCGAGTCCCTCACATCCTCAGTGATTTTTGTCCCTTCGCCTACTCATTACTACGCAGGTGCAGAAGAAGCAGTTGAATCGCAAGGTGTAGCAAAATCGCTTTTTGAATCATGCGATCATACAAAAGGGTAAGGAACTGGGGGTGGTAAAGAAGGGACAAATGGGGACACTTGCTACTCGCTCATCATTGCACCAAAGAAGCTTTAGTGTTGAGTCTGCGACACATTTTGATGGATTTGTTAATTTCTGTGATTGCATTCGCGCATACGTTTGTCATCATCTTCCGCATAGATTTTATTCTCTCAAAAAGACTAGGGTGAGAGCAGACAGGGAGCATTCTTCATCGGTGATATGATGCTAGTTCAGTGAATACTCCACTTTGCTAAAGGCAGATGAAGACTGTTCGGCAGCCAGAGACGTGTCCGTCGAACGCATCTCGTCTAACCCTGAGGACTAATTAGCTAAAGCGTATATAATGCAAACGTGTCGACCTGATGAAGTGGCTACACATCCGTCTCCACTAATGATGCTGCGGTCAGTCTGGCCGTAGAATTCTGCAGTGTTGCAACAGCACCAATCGCATTAACAGTGGCGGCGGAGCACCAGCACCGGTTCTGGATACTGATACCCACCTGCATATAATCGACTCGTTTTGAGCGAAAGAGGACCAAGTAAGGAAAGACGAACTCCGCACCTTCACACACCCTTGCGAATGCTGCCTCGATAAGTTTTGAGACTCGATGAACTTTGTCCTTACAAGCATCCAGTGACAATCACCGTCTCATGTCGATGCGTACACTTCTTGCATGATTGGTGTCATGGGAGGTGTCCTTTTGACCCAAGCGAGTTCTCGTAGTCTTCGTGGCATTAGGGGTCCACCGGGCACAGAAGGGGCACGAAAGCAAGCATAAAATCTTTCTTGTCTCACTGCTTGTCAGTAAAGAGCTCTCGTGGCTTCGTCTTCAAGAATGCCGTGTGATGCCTGTTTTAACAACGCCCCACGCGGCATCAATCACATCACTTGAAAGCGAATTCTCGAAGTAATAAAATGAAAGTATTGCTTAAAAGAGCTAATCGCAACGCGTGCAAAGGTAAGGACATTCGTCTTCCCTTCTTGTTTTCTACACTCTTGGAACAAGCAGAGTGTGAGCGGTTGGTACACAAAGTCTCATAGAATCCGATTGCTCGAGTCTGGAGCGCTCGGGTCATTGGGAGCTGCTGCGCACGCAGTTCATTTTCATTTCCTCGTCTTATTGTTGACAACAGACGAGGCAGTCACATCACCGCAATGTTCATGCTTCAGTGACTTTGCGAAGCTGCTATCAAAGGCTGAAATAGTCTGCGTAGCCTTCTTCTGCACATACCGAGGCTGCGCATTAGTGAACTGCTGCTACCTGATAACTTAATGACATTAGAGGTGTTGCTGTCAATTTAAATTAAATTTGACACTGGTTTTCTTTCCTTATTTTGATGTTTGGCTGCTCGTGCTTCTTACATTTTATCCGCTTTAACTTTGGCATAGTGGCATGACACAAATCAAGTTTCGTCCAATTCAAGTGCTAATTTTCATTACTCATTTTGGGAAGCATCGTGCGAAGGGGGATGGGATAAGCAACGGTGCTTTAGGGTGGGTAGGTGAGTAGGTGTGAGGGACGCCAATAGTAACCTGTAGGAGGTGGTCAGGATGAATCAAATAAGTAGGAAAAGGAAACAGTAGTTGTTGCGGATGATTCACTAGAATCACCAATGTGCACAACAGTTTTCTCCTCCCAATTTCACTTCACTTCTTAGCATCGAACCGTCGTCTACCTCCTCCACTAGCCTAATGCCCTCGCACTTGATGACTTCAGACCTCGCATGGCATCGTCGGAATGGCGTCTATGACAAGTCGGACAAAGGTGTTTGCCCAGCCAGCATAGGCATAGACAGACTCGGAGGGGTGATTACCTTAGATTGAATAAATTCTCCAGCGGCTTCGTAATCCATTTCAAGACAACTTTTAAAGGATTTCACCTCGACATTTTAGTAGTTGTTGAGGTAGTGCCTGGTCGTATTATTTAGAGCAGTCAACCTCGCAGCAACCCAGCTACCAACAGTCAATTCAGCACTCAACTCTCGGGTGTCGACAAGGTGAGAGCTGGTCAGAAAATGCAACACTGATAAATCTACTCCAAAAGCATTTAGGTTTTACTGGGAATGACCTGCCTAACAGAAGGATCAAGTGATCAAGACGGACGCTTCGAGACGAGAAGAGGGGACAATGGCTTACACTGGGTTCGCCTCTATGCCAAGCTATTTCATGGGCTACATTGAGCCACAGTTGCATTGGAAGCATAGGCCAAAATGAGGAAATTCATGGCATGCAACTTTTTCACCATTGGGTGGTAAATTTCACTAATGGTTACGACGCACTCCAGAGAACACTGACAAAGTAACACAATCGCTAGCTGTCGATCAGGCGAATTTTCAGTTGGTTTGCTGCTCTGACCAGTCACGCACACACCAACTCGAGCGACAGAATGTCAGGCTGTATAAAAACCCAACGAACTCTGGTAGAGAGTATTGTCCATTTAAGGTGTCAATCGCCATTTAATCATCATAATCATAAACTCGTGTCAAGGGATAAGTGTCTTTGGGATTGTTCGTCAGTTGGAGTTGGACTAGTCAGTCAGTTAGTCAGTCAACAATTTGTGCAGTAGCTAATTTAAAAATTTAATTCCTTTCTCACTTAATTGCCAGAGTGGCTATCTGGTTGGCTGGGAGCTTGTTATGAGCATGGCAAGTTGGCTGAATAGGCAAAAGAGGCTAGTGGTGAGCCGTCAGTGAATCAAGGCGCTGTGTATACGTTCACAGCTGCGTGTGAAGTTTTCAATTTTGGTGGCATTATCCCTGTTGGTAGCAGGGTTGCTGGCAATCACCGTGGGAGGGATAATGCACTGCGTTGAGTAGTTGGATCAGCTACAGGCACAGTCTCATGACCACCGAACTGGATTGCTGATCTGCAAGTTAACAGAGGAGGTGGCAATATACTAACGCCATAGTCGACAACATTGACAACGTAAAGACTACAGGTATGGGCGACTAGGTGATGCTTTAGCTAACGACGATGCCTTTCGTGCGGATTTGAGTGACACTACGCACTCAGTGATACAGCTGACTGACCGACTGGCTGGCCAATCTGCAATCTTAGTCGACCAGCCGCACATAATCGTTTTTCAGAGAAAGAGCCTGCAAATAACTGCTGGTGTACCTTTGTTAACCACCTAGCTTGTCGGCTAAAAATAGCTTGCAACCCAGCCAACTCAAACATTGTTTGATTTCCAGCAGAAGTCATTCAGAGGGGCTAGTAAGCCCTGTTTGGAGTAATCTCTTCAATTTGTTGTTCAAAGCAAACCATTTAAGACCTACGGGTGGCGTCAGTCGAGGCATTCACCAAATGGGACATTGTCATTAAGATGATTGCAAAGCCGGTGGTCAGAGGAGATTCTTGGGTGACGAACAATAGCACAAGGTCGTACCTCCATTCGGATCGTCGTTAAGGGGCAGTGCTGAAGGTTCCACTGCTACGTCACCGTCACTACAGAGTTGCCATGTATGTAAGCTTGACTAAGTAGTCCTCAATGCTTGGTGAGAGGCGTCTGACGAACACGCTTCTGGCTACGGAACAGTCGACATCATCTTCCGTTGAGGGAGTAAAGCACTCTCTGAACCAGCATAACCATTATCACACTTAATCCCTCATTACATTACCAATGGGGAGTGCTCCGTACCTGTTTTCACCCCACTCTTGGGAAAAAGGTAAAAGCAAAGGAGAAGAAAATTAGCAAGGAATCTGTGACACCTTGCAGTGGATCGCTTGGAGGAGGGGCTTAAATAAAGGACCAAAACCTAGCTGCTCAAGCAAGTACACTTGCCTGATAAGCTGATCAAATGACTAGCAGGCACAGGAAGACACCACGCAGAAGAGTTTGCTGTTCAACATTGACATTAGGTCACTGCAACGTCAAAAGTGCCATGTGGTTGACTCATCGACTGTTGCAGCGAAGAAGACATGCCACCATAGCAGAGAAAGTACGAATGTCTGACAAACCTAGCAAACCTACTGAGGGGTAGTATCCACCTATGCTAACTTTAAGCATCTCTTCGTTGGATAATGCATCACCTCTTGCTTCAGGATGAAATGCAAGGCCAAATATCTACTCAGCTTCTCTTCAGCCCTGAGACACATGCCTGGGTAACCATAGAGGAGTGTCAGCGTCTGCAATAATAAAGCGAGTACAGTTGATTTGTGCAGAAGAGCGAAGAGGATTTGCTAACTACACATTGTGGTGATAAAATGACAATTCACTTCCTCTTCCTTTAGGCTCTGGCTTTCGCGCTGTCTGGATGACATTGTGCAATGGTCACGACACTAGCTGGCGCCAATGGGGTTCAGCCCGAGGCAAATCTGAACCTTCTCAGTCAATGAGTCCATCCTGCCAATTGTATTGGAATCGCATGCATTAGTTGTGGAAAAGGAAAACGCGTAACTTGATAGTACGGCTTTGCTTTTGTGTATATTGCTAGCGCCTTGCCATGTTGCAATATTTTTGCTGATGCTGCGCAAAGGAGCTGTTGGAAGGTCTTCCATTTGGTGCAGAGAAGTCTAGAAGCTAAGTTGACATTGGTCGGTAGAGAAGACAGGGAACAGTGAATAAAAAGTCCAGTTAATTAAGCGTCGCACCTACTCACGACTGCTTTTACATTAGGAGGAGAATTAGAGGAGGAACATGGATCACTTCTATTTCAGCCATCTCGAATCAGACGCAAAAATGCACTTTCTGTCAACCAAATGTGTGCCAGTGACAGTGACCAAAAAAGAAGGTTAAACCAATCCCTGAAATTTGTAGAAAATGGTGG
This sequence comes from Taenia hydatigena, assembly GCA_036345935.2. Taxonomy (NCBI): domain Eukaryota; kingdom Metazoa; phylum Platyhelminthes; class Cestoda; order Cyclophyllidea; family Taeniidae; genus Taenia; species Taenia hydatigena. The sequence goes on along the minus strand of JADWOT020000001.1, from coordinate 28,635,498 downwards.
AAATTAATTGAATGAGCACAATTACCCCATAGCATGTTGCTCATTCATATAGAGCCCGGTGAAGCACCAAACATCTCTATTCAGCCTTCATTTGAGCAAAGTTAGGCAGAAAGTAATGCACAATCGTTAGTGAGTAAGAAGAGACGTGTGTTGGCACTACCTGGTCAACTTTTAGCCGCAGTCACACCCAATAGTTATTTCTTCGGAGCCATGGCCATCTTATCGAGTGGCTGGTATGCCTGTCGCCAAGAGACGTTTTATCACCTGCTTAGAAGTACAAATGACTAATCTTGATATCCTCACATCTAGATTGGCGATACTGACCACCTTGAGACCACATTTTGCCCACATAGCAAGGTGACAATGAGAGAGTCAGGTCGCGAATGACGGATGGTACAAATGCCTGCAAGCTTGTTGCAAGAGAGTTGGACGCGTTTAACCTTAGGTAGTTCAAAGCCACCTGATACACTGATCGTAATGTTTTTAGGGCTTGTTTTCATCCTGAAAATTCACACGCATCCTCAATCTTGCTGACTCACCACCACATAGCGAAGCATCAGTTTTGGTCATGTGGATGACATTTGAAAATGAAAAATCATTGAGAGATGAGTTGTTCGCCATGGAAACGCATTTGAAATGGATTTGCTTTAAGCCAAAAGTTCTTTTCTGAATTTTGAATCGATGCAATAGTAAAACGGTAACGCAACTTACTTTACGTAAAACTAAAAGTTGTGGGTATGCCTTTCCCCATCTCAAATTAATTTGCATGATGAGTGTCACATTAGAAGTTATTTAGGCAAAATTAAGCAAAGACTTTCAAAAGCGCATTAGGTATCCAAAGGAAAATGTTTACCTGATTCCGCATGGTACCTGGAGTTTAACAGTTGCCACTACCATTGAGAAATGGCGGATGCGTTACTGAGCATGAGAGTCTGCTCGTGCTCCTCATTTGCTCTGAGGTACAAAGAAACCCGTCTTTCTAATGTCGTGCACATTTCCCTGCAAGGCTAGCCTCGCACGACCCGTTAGCACCATGAATTCCAGTGCTACGATGAGGTCTGTTCCGCTTTGATTGGCATGGGTGCCGTGAAGTAAAACATCGAAAGAAGTGAGAAGGCTTAAAATCTAAAGAATGTGGTCACTGAGCCCTAGTTTACGCTATAAGCTCGAATCGCATCTGCACACTTCCCCTCTTGTGAGTAGCAGAGTAGAGGCTTCTGATGGGTGCGAAATAATGCTGCTACTGCAATGCATAGCACTTATGAGCGGAGTGTCTCAAGCAACTGAATTGTACAGGGCTTCTCGTGAATCATTTGTGCTGTCCGAAATGAGCCGACAGGAAGGCATACCTCAGGTGTTATCGGCGCCTGACTAAAACGTGTCAAGCCTTCTTGCACTAACTGACTGGCCAACCTGCACACTAGGCCGAGCATTCACGCAGCCAGCACGAATGCAAAGTGCAGTACGATAGAAAGCAGTTGCACAGAACAGCCAGTTGGAGGCATAAGAGACTATAGCATATCATATCCTTCATGGCATTATTATAATTCGTAGTTTCTATGAATGCCGTTATTGTCTGTCGGTAGTCCAAAATGTTGTTTCCTCGTATAATCACTCTCGCCAATCCATCTAGCACCGAATGCCGAGATTTTTTTCCATACGAACGAGCTCTGCCGCCAAACTTTAACCGCAAATACGTGGCGAAGCCAGAGATGTCCGTACAACGCCTCAATCGCATCCTGGTTATCGCTGCCGCAGTGACGACAAAACCTCTTTGCGTAGTGTTGAGGAATCATGACGCCAGTGCAGCACAGAGCACAAATGTGAGCAGAGAACAAAAAGGGCCAACAGTTGGCACTCTTGGTTTGCATTAATGATTCTTTAGCCACTTTTTGCCTCAGCAAGTTCTTAAGTAGGCAAGTTGTGCGAACATTGCTTCTTGCGTGACTGGGCTACCATCATGCTTGCGGTCTCTATCCACATTAAATGAGGCACAGCTTCCAGACAGTGGGATGCTACTCCTACTCTTGCATTTTCCAGTTGCAATGTCATCAGTGGTGTACAAGCATTTTCGAAAAAGTTGAGAATTAGGCATATGGTTCACTTGTCCTTGCACAGCCTTCATTTCCCCGAAATGAATAGCTTGAATGCAGGTAGGCGACATTCTCCATCACCATCGACATGACTAACGAGGTGATGTGATGAGGCTTAAGCACGTTAAGAGAAAGCTTGTTGCTGGTACTGTACACCGCTGTCTCTATGATTGGTAGTGCTGCCGTCCTACTGATATGGATGGCCAGGTCGATTGCTGCATCATCGACTGATGAGGATGACTGGTCAGTCTATTCAGCACAACAACACACTTGCAATATGCATGCTTGACCATTTAGTCCTCATTGTTGGGAGAGAAGAGTATAGCAAATACAATCCTCTATATGGAATCGCAGTGATCTTCCTTTGAGAGCGAAATAATCTCTCTGCATCAGCTTTGCACTCATCACTCCACTCCGCCCGTTTTGAAGGAATGATGGCTGAGTCTGCCACGCATTTTAATCGGTTTGTTGGTTTCTGTGAGAGCCTTAGTTTCCTTAAAAATGAGTAGAGTGAGGGCAGACAGGAAGCACTTTCCATCGATTTATGATGCTGGTTTGGTGAGTTCTTACTTTCCTGAAGGTAGGTGAAGACAGTTTGGTAGCTAAAAGGCGTGTTCGACAAATGCTTCTCGCCTGCCATGGAGGACTGCTTAGTCAATTACATAAATAATGGATGTGCCAATATGACGAGGCCACTTCAGAATTATCAACGTTAGTGAATGATGCGATAGTCAATCTGGTCTTTTAAATTGGCGGAGGGACGCATGTGCCTGCGTCATCATTTTGCGTGCAGCTGTGACCGTCGATCGGCCAATCATTTGCACTTGTAAGACTCACCATAATGCAGCGATGCTACTACTGGGTAGCAGCGGATCTCGGCTTATTCGGTGTTTGCTCTCCGAGGCACAATTAAATTTATTCGGTCCGCCTACGCGCATAAACAGTGGTTTTAGAAAGCTAAGCAAATACTTATCCAAGTATATTAATGCAAGATAAGGGCCGCGCACCTTATGTTTACACACGATTTGCGACAACGCCACTGCATCCGTGGCTGACCGGTCTAATGGGCACACATTCCGTCGGAAGTAGTTTCATTCCATTACTGCTCATTATGCAGTGCTCAAGGCTTAAGTTGATGCCATAATTTGACTTGATTCTAGTAGTCCTACTGTTGTGAATGATCACAGATTTGATTTTCAGTAACATTTATTTTTGATTAACACTTTCGTTCATTCAACTCAGTCTGCATCTTGACCATCCTGCAACAGTGGTTATCGAGGTGAACCTAGAGCCACTGTCAATGCATTTGTAACGGAAAAGGAAATGAAGAAACTGTTTGTGAATAATCAGATCATTTACCATCCTTCTTAGCAATTAATTTAACAGTAAGCTTTGTAGCAGTCCGCAGCACCACATCGTCCTAATCAGAGATAGGACAAGCCATTCATACATGGATATATTTGGGAATCTCAACATCTCGTCAGCGTACACTACCAAATATCTTTCATTTTTAGTGCAGAAGTTTCTTAGCAAAACGAACTTACAGCAGCACAGAGTAAGGCTACTTGCAAACACCTAGACGTCCCTGCGGCGTGGTTTTTGGAGGCCTTTGAGGATAATGGGAATGACGACATCTCTATGCTTTCTGATGAGCCTCCGGACACCATCACCGATCCTTCGAAAAGCACGCCTCAGCCTTTGTCGAAAACGACGCCATCCAGCTGGCATGAGCACATCCCTCCGCTCATCAGTTCTATAGGCTTGTTCCACCATCAAATCTTCCTCCGACTCGGTGAATTCCTCATCATTCGGGAGATCGAGTGTCTCGAACAGGTCTGCTTCCAATTTTCGTGCAGTCTCACTGTCTGGCACTACAGCAGGAGACACTCGATGTGAGACGAATGCAAGGAGGAGAAGAAGACAGATCAGGCTCGAGTATGATAGCATTTTGTGCTTTGATGGTATTCACGGTGACCGGGTGCGTAAATGGTGTGCACCACCTACGCCGCGTATTTATATGCTTCATCAAGCACTCGATTAACTTCCCGACAGCGTTGTTTACACGAGTGGGTGGTTTTGATGCTGCATTACAATTGTCTTGGATAGCAGAATCTGAAGGAAATAATATCGGTCTCGTCATTTGGACACCTTTGTATTGATGAGAGTTCCAGTGAGTCCGCTGGGTTGTGAGCCTTTCATAATAATAAAATTAGGATTCAATTTTGAAAACAGCAAATAGTGCTTAATTAATTCACACAACTTATTCGTAACTGTTGCTTGTATTCGGAATAACTGCTGTGAGGCACAAGATTCCATCTCTCACTCATCCAGAGATGTCAGCATGCAGGTTAGTACAAAACCATTAACATGGATATGAATGGAATATGTGATTCGGTAAATATCTTACTTTGCGAAGGACATTTGTGCTAAGCGGAAACACAGTGTAGAGTTTGAATCACTCTTAAAGGCACCCAAACGACTTATGGGTGAAGAATGTCCTAAATTGAAAATAAAAAAACCGACCACAGTCATTAGCATGGTAAATGAAGCAGCTAAAATTAAAATATGCACCTGATTTAAGATATTTCCTTTCTTCTTCTATCTAGGCACTATCTGCAAGGTTATAACGATAATCCTCATCGCCAGAAAGTGACGACAAATTCCACTTGTGCACCTCATCATGAATAGTACTGCAGAACACCTTCTGTCAGACCTTGCTGCAGCGAAATCGCTGTTCGGCAGGAAGAGCACTCCGATGTCTCATTAAATATCGCAACTTCCTTAGTCCAGCGCTTACTATAAGAACAATAGCATGCGTCATGCTTTAGAAGAAGTGCTGTCTAGGCTTTAGAACACTGTCTTGCACGATTTTCTCCTCAAAATGCATTTCGCCTTGCAAAAGGCACAAAATCCGATGCCAACTTTATTTTATCTACATCGATGTTTACGACTGATATTATGCGAATAGTTATGCACCACTTGTAGCGCTCCAAGACATTCTTCAAGGCAAAATGTATATGTTTGCAATAATTAGAGCGAATGGGGCCGCTGACATGAGCTTGAGGCCAGTTTACGCAACTAGAACAATATGGCCACCCGAGTGACCGAAATCGAATCCGACAAAGCATTACACCGCGAATTCAGCAGAGACTCCTCAAATCAAGTCCTGCTAAAGATGTTGTAAAATTCTAGGACGCCAGAACTCGACAAGTATTTTTGATGACAGGAGGCCTTATAATTATGCGCGTAGCATCCTGAAATTTTTCGGCACATTTGACGCTACTTGGAGTACTTGCAGATGATGGATAATATTGCTGACTTTTCATTTTAGACTTAGAAACATGATGTTTTGATATACTCTCTGAGGAAACCATTCGCACAGTGTCGCGCATCCGATGTACTTCACACATTTCTATCGCCCACTCGTATAAACAACGATTTTAGCTAGTTAATCAAGCGCATTACCAGGCTTGCAGGCACGTAATGTAGGCGGTGCACACCACGTTTTAGACGCCGACGCCTTAGACATCACTGAACTACAACATCTGATCACAATTGGGCCTGGTTTCCTTTCTTCTCCTCCTTGCAATCGCTTCATATCGCGCCTCTTCAGTGGTAGCGCCAGATAGCAAGAGTGTACGGAATTCGGAGCTGGATCTGCTTGGGGTACCTAACAGTCTAGATAGTGAGAGAGAGGTCAACGCAAAGGGAGACGTTGAAAAGGATGAGGAACGAGAGATGCTGATTGACGAATCCGATGAAGCTGGTAGGTGAGTGATGGCTTTGTGCCATCTGGATGACGTAGCTTTCGACGGAGGACTAGTCGTATTTACCAAAGGGTAGGTAATGATATCCGAAGGCTCTCTAGAGCGTCTTAGAAAATGGGTCCTGTTAAATGCCCGCACCGTCGTAAAAGTCCAGTTTCGTTGACTGTTTAGTTGTTTTCAAATGGCCGGAGTCTTTGACATTGTAGATGGATTCGCCTAAAATGCTCCCTAGCTGAAACTGAAGAACAATTGATGGTGTTCGACAATTAAATATCAAGATGCCGAAACGTGACTAGGCGTGAGTGCGTTGGTTTTTCTATTTCAGAAAACTTAATTTTTGTGGAATACACTCAGGCCTTAATCTGCGCCAATACCGAGAGTGTTCCGTCGAGACCTGGATATTTCTCCTCCTCCGAGTTCCCTCTGTGGGGAGATCCTGAAGATGACCTGACATCAAACAAATGGAAAAGTCTATAAGCCTAAGGAGCAGTTACTGCGTTGCTTTGTAGAAAAGTAGGAGAAATCGGAAAAGTGCTAGCATACACAACAGAGCGGTGTGCATTAGACCACGTGGATTGAGGCTGCATAAATACTTTTAAGCGGGTAACTCAATGAATCAACGATGTTAGATGTGTGGCCGTATTTGTATGGGTCTGAACACTGAATCTACTAAGATACAATCGTAAAAACCAACTTCTCCTCAATATTATGCAACAGAGCATGTTCTCGTTTGTCGTTTCTTGACGGGCGTAACGATGCTGGATTAGCTCGCATTGTCTTTGAAATCATCTACAGAGCGTCTCTCATCGCCATTAGCTGATTCAATAAACATCGAAACAAGTGTGCAATGAAAAGCCATCTCTCTGTTAGAATAGATACTAGCATTCTGTTATGCTGGATTCTACATTTTAATGTCCTGTCGTGCAGTAAATCCCAATAATCCACAATTGTATTCATTGCCACGAGAATCCCGAATGTTCGCATTTGTTGGGTTCATCACGTAGCAGCGACGCTTGCGCTCCCACCAGTGCAAATGTGTATGAACCGACGCCGGATTAAATCCCGCAGCACTTGCTCTCTGTGGCAATATTTATGTGCATTTATCCGGCCTACTAGCACAAACCGTGATTTGGACAGCTAAGTAAATGCGTCAGTCAGCTCACAAGCATGTGACTGAGGTTAACACGTCGTACTGCAGCATGTGATCGCACTCCAGCCTGGTTCGCCTTCTTCTCCTCCTTGCAATCACCTCACATTGCGTCTCACTTACTCGTTTACTTTTCGCTCTGTTTAATGGGCATCAAATGCAACAGCACATGCCCACGCAAATGAAACTGCAAAATTTGCATTCAGTGGAGCATCGGTGTAATCACCCTTACCTGTTTCCAGACAAAATCACCGGTAACACTACCAGCGCAATAACCGCAACCATCACTGACACTACTTCTAGCTCATAACCGGATGTCTTATTCAAATCACTTCTCTTGAAATGGCATATCCTTCTGAAATGCATTTTATTGCAACAATCAATGCTCGACTCGACTAAATCTAAGCAACCTGACGGATAGTTTCCATCTCCAACCGCAATCAATATCAACACAATTGATATTGAAGTGAAGCAGTTGACATTTGGCACTGCGTATCAATTGTAACAATAAAGCAATGTGGCGGATGAATAGCAGCTTACGAATTCTTTGGACGCGTACCTTTGGGAAAAGTAGACCTTTACACTGTTTCGCCCAATGTCATCTGGCAGAAGAGGCTCGAGTGCGGACACGTATGAACTGAACAATAGTGGGCCGCAGCCTGACTGATAGAAGAAGCTAAGAGTAAGAAATAAAACTCTTGGAAGTGTAAGTGGTTCCAATGTAGGATGCTATCAAAGGGGGACCGATCCAGCGAGAAATTCTATGTTCCTCAACGTAACCTTACCAACCCCTGAAAGATTTCGCAAATCGGCAAGAAGGAATACGCATTGAGTCTAGTTGAATAGTAGACGGTCGAGTCACACACGCACACACACACAGGGACGCATCTGTACGGGGGCCTAGAATAATGCATAATAATAGAATACACGGGTCAGAAACTTCTCTACGACCTCCTTCGCTGTTTCGTGACTACCGCGTTCATCGATTGCATTTGCAGTATCGCCAACCGAAAATGACAAGAAAAGATGACCAGAATAGAACTAAAAACGCTTTTAACTGCTGGCCTGTTAAGATAAATGGACATTTCAGCAAGAAAGTGAGTAATGGCATTCACATGCGACCATCAGCTCCTGTATTCGGCATCAATTAGACTGCATTGATGACGGCCGCGATTTGTGATAGCTGCTGCTACTGAGCTTAAGCTTAGCCGCGAAGATGGCTTAGAAATGAATAAACCTGTGAACTGATGTTTTGCACTTTTAAAAATTGATAGCAGAAAGTTGAGTGACATTTAAAATACTTTGCTGTACGGCATCATCTGGTTTCCACTACTGCTAGACGCTTTAACATGAAATGTGACGTTATGCAAAAAGAACTTCTGATGCGTTTGGTAAGTACGTGCTTTACCAGGAACCGTCAACCTCTGCTGTCTGATTCTGCATAACCATCATCAATCTGTCGTCTTCATTACACCGCCAAAGTAGAGTGCTCACTGCATTGGTGAAAGGACCATGTGGGTGAAGGGAGGGAAGGAAGTCAAAGCATATGCTTCGTGCTGTAAATTTTATCCTGCCATGTAAACATTACAGCACTGTTTGAGTTGACACGGAACAGTCAACCAACAGTGAACGCCATGTTCTGAGTGACTCCGATGGCTATCAATGGAGTGAATCTCATGCTTTGACTTTTGCCACGTAGAATAGATGAGGGCAGAAAGATGAGAGATAGAGTGAATGGTCTCAATTCACCTCTAGTTTCACTCTGAGGGGCTAGCAATCGTAAGCATACACTTGTAGAGTCTCTCAGCAGCACACGGCATTAAGTTAGAGGAATCTTAAATCAATTTGAGTACGGGAAGGCGGTAAGGTAGGGGCGAATGAGAAGTGAGTGAAGGCGGAGAAGGTGAATGATTAGGTAAAATTTTGCGGCATTATCATTTGCAGTTTCTGCTTATTCTTGACGCACAGATGTAAATATGTGACGGCTAAAGACTTTCTTCCCGAATCTTTGTGGTGGGCTGCTTTGAATCCTAGTTTAGCAGTGCCCAATAGGCGCAACCGACCTCCCAGTGCCACCGCTATCTGTCAAGGCGATTGCAATCACCACTGGAGTTGTGCACCTCGGCACCGACTCAGTTGAGTCTCAATGTCTCCGTTTGCCCCTCCTCTTTCAAACTCGCACCGTAGGTGCTGCATAGAAGCCGTTACATCTAGTAATTGCACGCGAAGGTGCAACTTCGCCCTGTCTTGATGTCGTCCTCCCACCACAGCGGCTTAAGCAGATTGTGTTGTTGCTGTGCATAGCTTTTGTCGCAAAACATGATTGTCCGGTTACAAAGTGGGAATGATTATACCAATGCATCTCTTTCTCCGAATCGACGTCAAGCGAATCATTCATAAGCTTATAGTGATGCATCCAAGCCCTCAAAGACGAGGAGGTGTAAACGCACGCCTTGGGAGTGTTCGACACCTTACTAACCACAAGCCAAGTCACGGCACCAATTGAATGAGATGCAATGTGTGAATTGACTATGATGATGATTATACCACCGCATTGTCTTAGGTTGGATCCAACTCGTCCCTCTCTCCGCTATATGACGTTCACCAAACCTACATCACTCAGACTAATCCTTGCATGATCATTTATCTGGCAGTGAAGGATGAACAAAACCGTTCGAGTCCATTGGTTTACTGATCAACGTCCCATTTTTACCGGGGTCAATGCAAACTGATGTTGGCCAATAATGATAGCTGTTGTCAGAGTTTTCTTGAAGATGACGAAACAGTGCCATTTTAACAACAGATCGGCAGACTTCTTTAAACTACTTGTTAGGAACTCGAGCTCTTCACGGGCAAGCTAATACTTGAAAACTGGTGATATGCTTATCTGTGTGGAGGGCTAGGCGAGAAGGAGTAGTAAAGGGCTAATTTAGAACTCCCGCTGACCTCTTCCCCACTGGCAGGCCTGAAATGTCAATGATGCCTGATTAGGCATGGACAACTGCTGTTTACTTCTCACATGAATAGCCTTGTCCACGGAAAGAAGGGAAGAAGGCAGGAAGATGGTTTGAGTAGTTTTATAAGTGACTGTATTTCCCAAGGGTTCGTTTGCAGTACGGACAGGTATGCACCGCGTTCTTATCGCAGTTGCAGCAAAACGGAATCAAACAACAGCCCAGAACACCACTAAAAGGAGCAATAGATTGAATTCGTAAGGGCAGCCCAGCATGGTCAACAGAAGACAAAAGTGAAGCCATGAGTGCTCCTCCTCAAACAATGGAACTTCATGCGACATTGCGAAATACTTATTTGAGCAATGCCAAAAGCAGTAACCGCCATCAAGTTGGCTTGCGTCGTCTAAACAACGTAACGTGTCTAGGCTCCTAGAGCTCCTATAATCTGTGGAAGCAATAAGCCAAACAAGATGCTGAGCAATGCTGTCAAGTGTAAAGTTAACCCCAAACCAAAAACGCGCCACCTCAAAAGGCCACGCAGAGTGTAGGCTAAATGTTGACGCGACCATGTAGTGCAACCAACCTCCACAGGTGAGGCAGAGTGTCCACATTTGTGCGAAGGAATGTTTCAAGACATTGACTCAGTATCCTCACACTCTGGCTTCTAGAGGCTATGAAAATCTAACATGAAGGCACTTAACACTCCTGAGAGGCCACTTAAGCAAAGAGGTCCCCCCACACCCAGCAATAAATCGTTTACGCAGACAAGGAGAGTTGTCGTAATCTATTATGACATTCATACAGCCAGGCTTCACCAAGGCGTGGAAAAAAACGCTAGCCGAAGGAGCAAATTACATGAATGAGGTGAAACAGTGCAAAGTAGCCTACCCGCAGATGCAGATTAGAACAGCCAAAATCCATGTCAGGGAACCCGACTCATAGGTGACGTTGGTTAGCACTTCTTTCCGACATTTTGGACAGAAGAATTGCGAAGGACCGGCGCCCAGTGCGGCAGAGGTGTATACCACAGCTGCTAGAAGACAGTGTTAATAGACAGCGAAACCACAAGCGTGCGACAAATCTTAATAATTCAGAACATGTAGCAACGCTCTGATGTGAACAACAAAAGATGAAGTGCACAACAAAGAGCCCCTCATTCATGCTTGGTTAAAGTTTGCCGCAGGATGGAGAAATGCAAGATCTATTACAACAGTGATAATCAGTCGCAGTAAAGGAAAGTAAACCAGTGCATCCACTAGAGGGTCTCATCTTAAACTATGATTAGGCACCCCCGTTTGGAACGCATTGTATGATACGATAATGCAATAAAAAGGCACCCAATCCTTCTCCTAGTTGAGGACAAAACTGACGAGACGTGACAATGGCACACCCTGGTGAAATATTGTCAGGCCAACAAAGAGGTAGAAGGTAGAGAGGAGGGTAGAGATTTGACAAATAGTAAGAAGTGTTTTGTGCGCCATAGTGTACAAAGTGAGTCTATTCTAGTGACGCTAACAATGTCATAATGGTTCAATTTAATCCTAACCTTTGGGACAATTGCACATCCACAACTTTTGGGGTCATAGACAATTTCGTTAGAATGGTGCAAATCGGAGAAACCAAACATGAGTTACACCATGCACTTGAGCAAAGGAATTAACCCTAACAACAGAAGCTGTTACAATGAGTTAAAGTGAGTAGGTGAAAAGTGAACTGTAACAACAATTGCCGCATAAAGTTGGAGGACGGGAAAAAGGTAAAAGCCACTTCATCTGTTCAAAAGTACTTACTGGGTTGTTCCATACATGGTTTTTGTGGAGGATTAGGACCATCTAGAATAAAAAATATCATATCTGCGTAAAAGATACAACCAACTCCTCTTCCAACACACTACTCATGTCAATACAAAACCAAATGAAAAATGACTTTTTGAAGATGTTAAGGATGGGTTAAGTGATATTGACTAAAAGGGCATTATTAACCGAGGAGATTTCGACACCAGGCACGGCAACGCTCAGGAACATCTTATAACCTTTGTGAGTGGATAAGCTGAAGACATTCATGACGGAATGAAGGAAAAATTTAGCCATTTCATCACAAAACCGCAACATGCAAGTACGCTTGGCTGGCAGCGCTCGTGTTTGGGTGCATGCGCACATAGGCATAGGGTGCATTCATTTTCATTTGGCGATAATAGAAAACGATTAATCCGAAGAACACTTCACACAATTAGGCTGCTCCAGAGGAGGAACTAAGAGCCACAACACCAGGAGAACCCATAATAAATAGAGGTCCTACAAAATAACTCGCACCAGGAGGGACTGTCTCAACATAAGGTAGTGCTACTTTCAAGCATGGATGGCGTGCAGTGGGCAAAACCTCTTATTCGGTAATGCCAAAGTGACATTGTGGGAATACAGCATTTAAAAAATCTTTAACACAAAAAATATCTAAACCTGCGAAACCATGCGGGGCGTAAAAAGGTCAAAACACGCAAAACTGACAAACAACATACTTTGGAAATACTGTTTTAGTATGCAAACAAATTACACCCAACCTCATGCAAGTTATGCATTATTGTTTGGTGCGGTAAGGAAACCGTAAAAAAGCACAACAGTCACAAAACACTGTGAGGAAATAAACAGGTTGTGCAATTACCAGGTGACGACATTGAACAAAAGCAGGCGAAAACGCTGTTTAAAGTGTGTTGATAGTTGGATTAGACGTCCTTTACATCAAAGTATGCAGAAACGTAGTGTGTTATAACAAAACGTATGCAATATTTATTTTTGGTAATATCGACCAAAACATGATGCGCTAGATGTAAGGCGTAAAAGAAATTTAGAAATTTTGTAAGATGGCATAAAATGCGGCAATAAGGCGTCCAGATTGGTGACAATTTACGACGGTAAAATTATGAGGATTACAGCGGCCGCGAACGGGGACAACTGATAATGTGCATGCATGTAACCATAGTAATGTTTGAGGTGAGTATTAAACAAGCCGTCATATCTACCCAGAGTCTCTAGGCACTGCATGCAAATACAGGATTCACACCATGGTAGACCTGTCTCGACAGCTCCGAAGAGAGAGCAACTCGGCAAGGAGGAATGAAAGTGAGACTCCACCCCCATTAAACTGTGTTTAGCCACGTCATTCATAAAATGACGCTTCTTTTAACTAAGGATTTCCACAACTAGCTATGGACACGCATGATGGCCAGCAATTTCTCCATCCTCAAATTCAGGTCTCATAGAGGTCGAATCTCCAGCTCCAGGCCCACCACCCCCAGTAAGGTCTAAATACGGACTTCGAACAGTCGTTTTTGTCAGCTTTGGTGGGAGCACGTTGCATTTGTCATTCCAACTCGCCCACTTCTGCTCGCAGTGCGTTAATACTGCGTCCTCCGTATCTTCCTCGTTGACCAGCACATCAGTAGTGCGATCATCTCGATACGTTCTCGACGCACCGACTGCCACACGTGACCGTGGCAATAGGCTAGTCACCTACTCGACGACACACTGACATTTGTTGCTCCCCACACACCCAATTCCACTGTCCAATGCACTTCTTGTGCTCCCATCATTTAACTCACCAGCCAGCTGACCAACTACGCAGTGAGAAGCAAAGTCGCGTCTTCATTAGTAGCTATCGTTCAACCTGTTGAGTGGCTGACTATCCAACCAAACAACCTCCCAACAGCCCCAACCGACTGCACGCAATACAATCTTTTAGCTCCAAATACCAATTCGCTCGCAGTACAATGACACCATACTTGGCCAAAATACATGTCCATTCCACATTCCAACGACTCAACGAAGGCACAACGGTGAAGCATCTGATTAGTAAGTATACAAACAAACCACCAACGCACTACACTCTCCTCGTCTCCTCTTTCCCACGCCGTCCTCCTCAGTGCTGCCCCTAATCATTGTGCCGCGTCTGCGATCGCATCCTTCTCCACCTCCTCATTCCCCTTAACGAAATCGCATCCCGTAGGACATGGACCAAATGTGCTCACCATCCCACCTCTTTACGGCTGCTAGACCAAGTACTGACCTAAAAGCAAAAACAAAGTCTGACTCCTGTCAATGACGTTGGACTTCCAAGACCATCACACCCACACAGCAATTAGGCCTCCACATAACCACTAGTCTCCAACCTACTGGCGCATCGCAAGCTCGCGACGGCAAGCCCAACCCCCTTGCCCTACGTGGCGACAGTACACTCACTCAGCACCGTCAACTACCACATCGCCCTTCAACAACACATACTCACAAACAAATCCTCACATGACACGATCAAAAACAAACACAAGCAAGTGGTCATGAAGTCATTAAGCATTGTCTCTTCTACACATTAATCGCTCTCACTGCAACACTTTTCCACAAACAAGTGCATCATTTACTCATGAGAAAAACTGCATATACATGTAAATCCATGGCAGCAAGTATGAATTGCGGCAAATGACCATTCTCAGTTCCTTCTGCAGCCATATTACATCCCAATACTAAGTCACACCGATACCCTTCACCATCGCCACCGTCGACAACGATGCATGCGACCGATGACAGCCTCATCAAACTGCCATGACGTTGATAAGCCTCCCATAGCCAGCGTCGTGGACAGTGACGACAGTGGAGCAATTGTTCCCCAACAAGGTTGCTCATTTGCATCATCACCACCCACCATCCATGATCGCCTTACTACCTCAACACACGAAGACTGTACTCACAAGTCTCGTGTGCAAAGTGCCAATTTCGAGGACAAACTCAACGCCTAGCGCTGCTCACCAATACCTTCATGTCAATCGCATTATCCTTCACGCAACGAATCCATTCCTTCCGCACTTTCAGCCCACAACGTCTTTAGTACCAAGTTAAGCCGCCACGTGCTTCGTGCGTTCTCCTCATTCTTTGGCAGCTCAGACATCATTAGCCTCAGTCCTTCCCCAACCAAATAACCCACCATCCAACACACCACCACAACAGCTCATAGCAAGCTCCCTCACAACTGCACAACATAGCGAATGAATGCGAACAAGTGCTCTTCTTGAACAACTACAGCTTGTCCCATTCCCTTCCGTAAATCGCATTCACTAACATAACCTAACCTCAGCACACCCGAACACACAAAAAGGCACACGCCACTATCAACAATTACGCCCCGCGTTTCACACATAAGCAATGCGGCAAACAGCATAACACTGCATTTGTTTACAATGAAAAGTAAGCAAACAGTATGATGGATAACGTACACTTTTAACCACAAATCTAAACAAAGTCCAATTTGCAGAAAAGACCCAAACTACGCCTAGCTTTGAGTCACTACCCATCATTTTATACACTAACATCAACACAATCACAAGCGCAATTCACCACCCTTTCCCAACAGGACAATAAGCTTGCCTAACGGTTCAACGCCATTCTCACACTCATCTCGTCTCCCCAGCATGCGCTCACGCCGTCACCTTATGCCTGTGACACAAAAGTGACACCCACCACACCGCCACGCCGTTGTCAACCATACCGGTATCGTACCTGTCGAGGTTCACATTACAGGACGAATGACAGTCCTCCGCGGCTGACTCGGCAATATTGCACCGTCCACCAACCCACAGATTCTTCGAGGTCTGCTTCACCACCACACTACATTCGTAGGATCTAAAAAGGACAACAAGTACAAGTGCAGAAGCAAACGCATAAATGCCAAACGCGCCACACACAAATGCGAATAAGAAAAGAAATACTTGGAAAGAAAGATTCAAAGATCGCTACAAGATGCAGTCTGTGAAGTGGTGCATAATGCGATCTACAGGAGATAATGTCAACAGAGCATTGTAACACGCAAGTCTACGAATAGTCAAATCTCATTCAATAAAAGGAGAGAAGGAACAAGAAGTCAAAAATAAAGTGTGAGATGATACAGTCATCGGTGAAAGGCGTTCCAGCAACTCATTTTCCTCTGTCTGTTGAATATATGCATTCTATCCTGATATTTTGCCTTCTTTTGCCTTTAAGGGAGCCTTCGGATCCTACAATAAGGAGCTGATTTGGAAGTGGGATTATTAGGCGGAGGAGGAGGAGGAGGAGGGGGAGGAGAGAGATGAGGGACCGCATTGACAAACTCACAAGAGTGGGAGTTTAAGGATGCGATTCTTAGCCCTAACATTACCCGTGACTCAGTAAACATGCCTCATACTCTTTTAGCCTTCTCATGTCTCCTCACAGAAAGAATCAAAAAGTTTACATTATTCCACACAAAAAAATCCTGTTAAATTGTCGAGCGCTCCCACCTCTATCATTGTAGTACTTTGTTTGTTAGAACTGCCGGTTTCTGTCAAGGTCACAGAGGTGGCCATATTGCCCTAGCTGCGTGGGCTGGCCTCTGGGCCACGCCAGCAGCTTATTTCCTTCTGTCCGGTGAATATATATATATATTCTATCCTGCCACTTTGCCTTCTTTTGCCTTAAGGGAGCCTCGGGACGCTACAATCATGATCAACTATCCCAGCAGAATCGAACCCGTTTTCACAATTGCATTGGGGTTACTGGCAGGTCAGGTAGGTTCAGACAATTACAAGTCATGCCATGACAGCTACCACACAAGGTAGAAGGTCGGGTAGCGCTTTACTAAATGGAACAACTGTCAATGTGGTTGAGGCTCAAATCAGGAAGTAATTACGAAGTTAGCTACTGTGCCACTGCGTCTACGTGTCGTGGGATGTGCAGGCATCGTAACCGAAAACTGCCATCTGAAAACGTAGCTTACACCCCACCAACCAACAAGATGTTAGGCGGATTTCGTACAAGTGCTCATCTTTCGTGAAGGTGATCGACACCTGCAAATCAATGTGGGTTTAGTACTTTGTTAGAACTGCCGGTTTCTGTCAGGATCACAGGGGGTGGCTGTACTGCCCTAGCTGCGTGGGCTGGCCTCCGGGCCATGTCAGCAGCCTATTTCCCTCTGTTCGGTGAATATATGCATTCTACCCTGCCACTTTGCCTTCTTTTGCCTTAAGGGAGCCTCGGGACGCTACAGTGGGTAGGGTCAGTCCATTGCGTTAATTGAGCAACTCGTCTATTGGTTTTGAATATGAACTTTGTTATAAAACACGTGTTTAAAGCGGCATGAATTGTACAACTAGTTAACAAAATGCCATTGCTCACTGATGTTTAAACCGCTTTTACGATTTGTTGGCAAACCTTACAATATCAATATTATGCATCTATATTACTAATATGTAAATATTAACGTTGTTCCCATTTTGTGCGCTTTGTAAATCGTCATTAGTATGTTTGCTACCCGAATTATACGCGGCAGTCGTAACTGCTGGTATTTGTAGTAATTATGGTCGCATTAAAATCACATAAAAATATAAAGCTCGTTTGTTTCATCAGGCGAACTTTGAACTGATCGGCGAGGTTTTTGCGCGGCTTGCGTAGTTTGTGTGTGTTTTCGGGGCTAGTTTTTCTGGGTTAATGGGACTTCATGCGCTGCCAAAAGTTGAAAACCCAGTAAGCAGTAAGTAACTGTTTATTACTTTTAGTTAGCTAGTTAGTCTGAGGTACTTTAAATGCCGACTTGTTCCCTTTATACACATACTTGTTAGAGTAGATGCAAAGGCCTCTTAATGGGAATGTTGACGGCTACTTTTCAACTGCAAGGTCCCCTGACGTGCATGTTTTGCTGTATAGATATAAATTTGGACTGTTTTTGCGGTTCATGAGGTTGTTTGTTTTTTACTGACGTTTGAATTTGAGCAATGGGGCGTGATTTTGTGGAGAGGTGTTAAAATCTTACGAAGTGCTTGGCAATTACTTGCTGGTTTTTTGCGATTAAGCACTCACTTTATGAGTGCCTATAGATATATGCTTTTGCTTCATTTGTCAGTATTTGTTAGACAAACCGTTTCAGAAATAGGTGCAGTTGCTGTCACAACTTTTTGTTTTCCACTTGCACTGCCTGATTGCGTTGATTTTGTTACTACAAAACACTTCTTTGGATTAAGTACGATCGCTTTGGCTGTTTTTAAGCGGTTTGTTATTTTAGTAAGAATGAGTTTTGATGAACGAGGTCCAATTTGATGAAGGGACCTGTAACTTTGGTAAAGTAAACGCAAAAGTCTCATAATGTGGCTGTTAGGTCGTTTTGTTTTCCAACTGCGATGCCTGCTCACGTGCACTTCTCGCTGTATGACACCTCGAGCGATAAGTTAAGATTGTTTTGGCAATTTGTAATTTGTTTACTTTCTAATGGCGATAGATTTATGTTGGGAGGGGTGCTAGCGTTGCTAAGGACGTGGCAATTAATCATTATTATTTTTTTGCTAGTAAGTATTCACCATTATTTATAAATCTTATTATGCATTTTTTGGCTCGTTTTCGTGCTAGAATACACTGAAGAAGAAGAGACTGCAGCAGTAATGAGTGCGAGTCTTGCCTTCGCTATCACTTCACATATTTCTCAGGTAAGATTGGATCGTGCTTAATGAGTTGTTGCCGTCTCTTTTTGTGCGCAGCAATGGAATCAAAGTGCGTTCATATGGTTGGTGGGAGAGTGCTGTTCTCCTTTACCTGTTTATCTGCGCTATTTTCATTACTGTGATATGGGTGTTGTTGGAGCACATATGGATGGCGGAGTGGGCGGGAGGGGGGGGGGGGGCAGGACGAGGGTTGTTTTTTGTGTTGATGTGATTCTTGCTGTGAAACATGTTGTGTAGAGGGCCTCGGTGATGACTTAATGGTAGGATGCTCAGCTTTGACGGCATGGGTGGGAAGCTTTGGCATCACCACGCAGACTGTACTTTGTAGCAGTCTTAAGTGTTTGCTTGTTGAGTTGTCTGTTTCTTGTTTTCCTACCAGTAGTTATGCTTGTGGATGTTAGCTTTGCAGCGCATTGGAGCCTCACACATCGGTCTTTCCATTGTTTGGTTTTTTTTCTTTTTAGATGCTACAAACTTACCCTGATGGTTGTGATGGTGAAGTAACATGTGATGAGTGTGTGGAATGGTAGGCAATGCAAGATGTTGGAGTGATTCGCGGTGGCGGTGACGGTGACGGCGGTGGCGTCTCTGTCTGGGTTGTGCGATGCGGCTGTCGGCATGGGCGACACGGCCTACTATTACTATTATTGTCTCCGTCTCTTTGTCTTCGCGGGCATGGGTGGCTGGGTGGCGGCGAAGGAAGGGAAAGGCTTGGGGAGCTGTGCCGTGGGTGTGTGAAAGAGTGAAGGAGACATTCTCTTACGACGACGACGACGACGACGACGAATGAAAGCGCTATGGGTGGAGCTTGGTGGTGGCATCTGCGGCACATTTTGCTTCCGGAGGTACGGAAATGTTTTCGCGGTGGGAGGGTGGAGGTTAATTTGTTGCTGACTGTATAGGTGATGAGTAGTGGTGCATCATCTCAGAGGAGGTAAGTAAGTGAGTAGGTCTCCACTGTTGGGTGTGCTGGGCTCGAGCCGTTAGGGGAGGGGGAGCGGCTGTCGTGCTACTCCGACTACTGTTGCTACTCAGTCAGCTCGAAACACTGGACGTTCCACAGTCATTGGCGCCTTGAATGCTGTTTAGTAGCACGATCTTGGGTCTGCGCATGACTCTAATTGGACCCGATGGTAGTAGGTGGCAGCTACGGACATTGTAGTCTTGAATGGAAGTGTGCCGAAGTCTGGTCCGCGTTTACCTCTTACGGGAGACAAACTTGGTTCGCAGCGGACTTACGAGATGGTCTGCGTCTGGTGTAAGTCATCAGCTACACCTTTCTACTCATGTGCTTATAAGTAGTTGGCATCTTGGGCTCACCCTGAGTACGAATGTGGTTGATTGGTCAAGTAAGCTTCGAGATTATCATTTTAAAGTAAATCATCGGCCCTTGTGACTCTCCTCTGTGAGGTACTGCCGTCCCACATTGTCTTGTCCTCTGATTGTGTGAGTGCAGTGAAGAGTTATTTCTCCCTTGTCCAATGTCTTTGGTCTACTGCGCTTTCACGACCGCCGGTGAGACCGAGGCTGAGACTCCTTCTGCGGCGTCATCAACCGCACTAGTGTAGAAGGGACCTGCTGCGTCGACTCGTCGCGTAGATGTCTTGTTTTTCTTACGACTTCAACATTCGCATCCACGCACTCGATTAGGCTGTCGTTGGATCCAACAATTCTGGATGGCACGTCGTACTTGGCGACAGTTCACAAGGTAATATAATTTCAATTCGTGTCTGGGAAATTTTATTCTGGTGAGCGATTCTAGTCTTAAACACGAACCCTTTAACCGAAATGGATGTGAGTTGTGGTGAGGTTGAGTAGATGGATGAGGAATGTAAGGTGGATTAGTTGGTGAATGGAGCAGAAATGCGTGCGCTCGGGATGCTACTGGGAGTAGTGAGGTGGTTGTGGGGCAGTCTTCTTCGGCAATGAGTCAGGCGTGTTGGAGGGGAGGTTGGAGGGGATTTGCTGAATGAGTGAACTGATGGTGGATGGAGGGTTTGATGGGGCGAAAACTAGTAACAATGTGACCTTTCCCCTCATGATGGCGATGTTGGCGAGCATTGATATGTGTTTGCTTTCCAAAGGCACAGCGGCGCAGTCCATTGACCGATTGATAGAAATCTCTTTTCTTTGAGTGGTTTTGCACTCAGCAGTTCACTCCTCCAATGAATTGTGCATGCGCACGCATGACGGTGAAATGGGTTGATTGGAGGAGTTGGAATGCGAGAGTTTCTACTGTGGTGGAGGGTGATGTTGTTAGTGAGCATAGGAAAGTCGATTTGGAGCCAAGGCGGTGGTGGAGTGAACAATGCGGGTTAAGTGGAGACTTTGGGATTGTTGAAGTTGTTTCCTTCTCCATGACTTTTGAGGGAAGGGTGATGCTGCATTTGAGGAACTGCAGTGCGTTCTGCGTAATCAATGGCTTTGATTAAAATGATTTCTCATTCAACTGTTTTCTTTCTGTCGCCAAATACTGCCTCCTTCTCCCTCTCACCTCTCCTCTGATAGACCTGAGCTGAATTTGGAGCGTTTGCCATCGAGACCGCAGGTCAATCCACTGAATGCCTGCGAACTACTCTTGACTCTTCGAGAGCACCAGCGACGGCGCCAACATCACCACCAGTAAACGCAGAGGCAATGAGTGGAAGAATAGTTGAAAAGCTCAGCAGTGGACCCCTAATTGAGTAACCGAGGCGATTTTCGAATTGATGATTGGGTGGATTCGGTAGATCAAGGCTAATGACTGGTTGGTTAGAGGAATGGGTGTAGCAATGCCAATCAATGGACAGATAGGTGGTAGACGTACTTGACCGACTTTTCTTGATTGCGGGCCGCTGAAGTCTTCCCGTACACGAAGAAAGACATGGTGTCTGACTTACTGTTGGCGCAGCATCTTGCTCCCTTTGGCATTGACATGCAGAATCAGCACAAGACCGATTGCACTGTGATGGAGGTGGAATTTAAGGCGAAAGAGCGACTGGGAGAGTGGTTGACTCTAAAGGAGGCTGAGCGCACCCTCACACCGCTTTATGAGCCAAGTCTGACCGGTTGAGTTAATCCCGGCAACACGTGCTATATTAATTCGGCTATATAGGTGACGAAAGTATCGAGTTAACATTTGAGCTCCTCGATTCATTCCTTTTTCCATCATTTAGTGTTTAGCCATGTTACGATCCCTGTTTTGCTTATGATTCTGTGTCGCCCGTCTGATAGTTGACCATCTCTCTGGGCGGGTTCTCTTCGCGACAGAGGTCTTCCGCAGTCACTATGCCTTCGCCTTTTCCAACTTCGTGGAGTCGGTGATGGGTGCGATAGCACGCAATGGAAGTGTTATCGCTGCTGTAGAGTCTTTTGGCTTGCTGATGAGCAAGTTGGGTAAGGCGCTATGCTTTGGTGTCTACTGGTTTCCAGTCATAGTGATTGGTAAAATGATTGGAGGAGAGGTGGTGTCCAAACGACCAGGTGAGCTTCTCTATCCATCCATTTGCCCTAGAATTATTTGTCAGTCCATGCACTTTCTATCTATTCACTATAACCTGAACTGATGGTTTATTCACTCATTTCAAATTCATTCTGCTTGACTACAGGCATCTGCCCACGCATGTTTTGTCACCTCATGGGTCGTACGAATGCGGATTTTGCGAGCAAACAGCAGCAGGATGTGCAAGAGTCCCCTTTCCACCTCTTTAACCTAGTGGAACGTGAGATGGACGAAAAGTCGACGGTTGGCACTCCTTCCTTCCTGCACTTGCTCGCTTTTGCTGTGGAGGACCGTATTCAATGTGGCTTGACTGGGAAGGTTCATTCATCTCTTGCTCCATCTACATGTCTTGAGTTTTTCACGAAGGGGACTTCATCGTCTATGCATTAATTCACCTGCCTTGTCATGCATCCCTTCTACAGTCTGTTCAAAGCTTTACTTCCTTGCCTCTTCACTCATCCACCTGGACTGCATTCATGTACTCACCAAATAAACCAACCATTTACGATGCACTCTTCGGCCTGCTTATCTTTGCGTTTATGTAGACCCTTTATTCCCCATTCCTTTCTCCATCCACCAAATTGTGTGTCTACCGGTCGTGGGCATAATGCCCTTCATCTACCACATTCTCTCTCCCTACCTACTCCAACGAACCATCCCGTCCACTAATCCTCTCAACCACCCACTCGATCGCTTTTAACATTGTACTCTGGATTCAACAACCTATGTACCGTTCTCTCCTCAACAGGTTCAAGACAAGGAACGAATGGAGACAATTCTCTTCCTGCCGAATTCTCTAGAGGCGACAACGAATACGGACGAGATTGCAGCCCATGAGAAACGCAAAAGTGAAGCAGAGAAGACGAAGATGCCTTTGAGTGAAGATCTGGCGTACCTAAAAATCGGCATTGATGTGAGTATTTCGCTCCACTGTGACGAAAGATGAAGGTCAGTGCTAGGAGGTACTGACTGCTGGAAAATGTTATGTAATAATAATTTATTTAAATAGGTTTGTATCTTGGCTAAAGGGTGCAGAAGACAGTGCAAAATTGTATTTCTCCGACCACTGATCCGCCAGGTGAAAGGACGATGGCACTTCGTATTTTCCGCTTAATAATTTCCTCGACATTCTCAGCGTGCGTTCTCTGAGCAAGAATTGGCTGTAGCGAAAGGTGAATGTAGCCATTATAGCTAGATTGAAGTTCTGAGGTGGATGGACGTGCACAATGCGGATCGTAGTTAGACATTTATGCTTTGTGTGCTGCCGTTGGACTTCAACCTGACGATGAGGCTATGCCTAGTAAGGAAAAACAAGATTGATGGTCATATTATGCTTAGCGTTTGTCTGTGGCAGCTTGAGGTGGTCTATTTTCTGATAGGCTTTTGAATTTTATAAACATTATCTAACCACTGATCTGAAAACGTGTTCCTTGAATTAAGGATAGCATGTGCTGCTACTGATATATTTAAGTAGCTAATTTTACCTACTGATTTCTAAGTATTTTTTATCTCTACTGGCCTTCGCACAAATTTTAGCTCACATGAAGAGCTCTTCATTTTTCGTTCATTAAAGTGGTAGCGCTTCTCCCTCTTACTGCACTCAATGCTTCCCATTGCCGCTGTAATTAATCGTGATGCGTCATCCCTTTTTCTCAAGAGTCACAGTAATGAGTCATGAGCTGTATGCGGTTTTTTTGTCTTCTGGGCTTGATTTGGTTAGTCACATTCACTAGGTGAAATCAGTGACCATCAGTTGCAGCAGTCAGGGGTAGCAGCAGTCGAGAGCGTGGTGGGGCAGCTGCAGCATAGCATGAGCTTTACACACAATGCCTGTCTGCGTGTCTGTCTAACGACAGTCTCAAAAACGGTGGCAGCGTCGAACTGTTGTCAACAATCCCATTTAAGGCTTTACGTTTTGTTGTCTCACTGCTTCCAGCATTACCATTGATACGGGTGCCCTGATGAGTTACCTTCCTCTCCCTCCTCTTTATCCAGAAAATTCCATCACAAGATTGATTATCCTAGCATACTAGTGCTTGGCTGCCACACGACCATTGGTCATAATGAAGTCGTGGTGAAGTGTATTAGAAACACCTACGTGAATAAAACGGTTGTTAACCATAGAAGGAATCTGTCCATGTGTTTATTGCTACTTGCGCCATTTCAGTAGTGTGTGTGTGTGCGTCCCTAACTTCCGCCTGCTGGAGGACACGGGAAAGCCGTGCACAAACTGCCGCGTGAGAAGTCGCCTGCTTAGCACTAAAGTGTGTTAATGCTTGTTCGTATGTAGGCAAACGAGTGGTGGAAGGTGCGATCAACGTGGCCTAATCGAGTGCAGACGCATTGATGGCTTCGGTACAACAGATGTAACAAAGCAATGCTGCATCAGTCAGCGCAACAAGCCCGACAAGAGGTATAAAGGGGGCAGTATTAAATCGTGTTGATAGTTTCTATGAGTTCTTTTCCTTTGTTGGCCACATAGGAGAGTGCACTGCTGTGAGTTATTGCTCCTGTCTTCCCTTTATTTGACAGGGCCGGTTAACGAGACAGATGGATAGCTAAATGTGTTGGAGAAGATGAGTAGCTCATTTGAATTCGCAAATTAGCTGTGAGCATGGGCTTTATTTGAAAGAATTGGGTATCTATGTGGAGGAATGAATTGGTAGGGACTTGTTAGGGTACTACAAGATGGGGGGAGCGGGTAAGTAGATAAAGAAGAGGAGTGGGAGCTAGACTTCTTAAAGATGGGAATCGCTCAGTGCCAAAGTCACTACCCCTGATGAGCTACAGTACTTGAAGCATCTTCTAAGTGTTCCTGTACTTTCCCGTTTTTAATAAAGTCGGGACAAAACGTGTGCCATATAAAGCGCGCTGGCGTGAGCAAGGGACTTATTGATCTTGTTGCAGCCCACATCCCATAATCCAGCTACTCCAGTCAAGGGTGGTTCGCACTTGCAGGTGACTAAGTGAGTAAACTTGTCTGCTGTGCTGAGTGAATGACTGGCAGGCACAAAGAGACGTCGCGCAGACGAGTTTGCTCTCCTACATGATCAGTAAGCCAGCGGATCATCTAAAGTGCTATTTGACCGGCTGATAAATCTTTGAGGCGAAGACGGTATGACTCTCTGGCAGAGAAGTCATCGATGTCAGACACCTCCAACAAGTCCATGGAGAAATGGCGCTGGACTACGCCAACCTCAAGCAACACTTCATGTGTTACTACATGCATTGCTGCCCCAAAATGGACTGTAAGGCTGACAAATCGCTCCCTTTCCATGCCTGCCTTAAGAGGAGAGGTGTATGGCTGCCCATGGAAGCGCGTCAACGCCTGCTTAACCAAAGCCAGTACAGTGGACTCGCAGAGGAGGACAAAGAAGACCCGCCAATCACGCCACGTGACGGTAAACAAAGTGAACATTCAGCTCTCATTCTTCGAGACTGTGGCAGTCGCGATGTCTGAAGGACACTGCATAGTGGACGGCGACGTAATAATCATCACACTGGCTGTCGATTAAGAGGTGTTGTGTGGGAGGGATCTGGACCTCGTCAGCCAGTAAATCGTTCTCGTGAAGTATACTAAAGGCACGCGCATTAGTTGCACAAACTGGAACGGTGTGAGTTGAGACCGTGGCTTTACTTGTTATGTAGATTGCTGGCGCCATGTCATGAGGCCGATGCTATGCAGAAGTTGTGTTGAAAGTTCCTTTGTTCGGTGCAGAGAAGCACGTATGTTACTTTGGTATCATTTAGTACAGTGAGGGGAAGGGTGATTAGCGAGTTTGGTTGCACAGGTGAAAATCGAATGTGTGTGGGCTAAAGTAGACCAGAAAATAGGCAAAACTATCTTTCAAAGTCTGTAAGGGACGATGAAAATTAGTCGAATAAGTGTGAGGAGGAAACAGTGAGTGGGTGTGGACACGGCCTTTAAAGTACTTTCTAGCGAGGACCACATCAGCATCTCAGGATCTGTAAGTTATCGTAGGTGGTAGGACACGGGCAATCTACACTACTCCTACCATAACAGTCTCGAGTCGTTGTAGTTTGACACCAAACACAGTTTTGGGAGTTGTGGTGGGGCTCTACTACTCGGGTGAATAGTGTCACACAACCTAGCATAGGTCCTAGCACCCGAAGTGCTCATGTGGAAATGTGGAAGAAGAGAACTTAAAGTAATCCGGCTTTTTTAGCTGGAGATGCCAACGATGTTTCTGTGTTTGGGGCTACGCTAACGTCAAAGGCCTACAAAACCATGTACACAGATTTTGTCCTCGTAGTAGCCTTGGAAAGGCACTCCAGAGGGAGTGAGATCCATTGGAATGCGAGGAGCGAACCCACTTCCGCCTATAAAGTAAACACACAGAGGCGGCTGACTGGCTAGTGGGTTGTTGAGAGCCTAATGTGCTTATTGGATAGCCAAGTAAAGCAGGTAATGCGATTACCAATTAGAAGCCGCAGTCACGCCCAACTATTAGATTGTAATGGACACTATCAACGATTTGATGTGATGGTCTGCCCAAGCGTCCCTGATAGAGTAGGTGGTGCGGAATAGCTGCTGACCTCCTACAGTGCCAGGGGATGGGTCTCATCAGGACTGTTAGCCAGGTGGATGGTTTGACTGCTCGTAACAGCGAGGACCAGATGGTTACAGTGAACAAGGACAGGATGGGAATAGTTGAGCAGAGGGCGTATTACCAAGGTGAATGAGAAAGTGAGGAAGCAGACGAGAAGACGTCGTATCGGTTTGCATGCAGTAGTAGAAACTAGAGAAGGAGACTAAGGAGAATGAGGGAGAAAGAGAACAATGAGACGGAGCAGAGCGCGTCGTCTCGTGTTCATAAGTATGAAAGTGTAGAGCTGCTGATGCACTAAGGTTTATTTTTTCCTTACTAACACTAAAATTGTGGATTGAATACAATCCGCTCCTCAACAGTTGCAAGACTAATTGTTTTGGCCTTCAAATCATGCCAGCTACCACAAGGCGGTAAAAGGCCAGGCGACGATCCACTGAATGGAGCAAATGTCGATGTGATTGATGTCCAAATCAGGAAGCAATTACAAAGCGGACAACTGTACCACTACGGCTAATTTCATTGGGACGTGCAGGCACTGCTACCGAGAAATGCCAATTCAACATACTCAAGAGTATTGTGTGAAAATATGTATCTTTCGTGAGAGCAGACAAAGAGCATTCTTCATCGGTGAAGAAGGTGGATGACGACGGTTTGGTAAGCAGAGACGTGTTCGTGGAACGCTTTCTTTTAATTAGTCAGGCATATATAACGCAAACGTGTCGATCTGACAAAGCGGCTACATACCCGTCCCCAATAATGATGGGGTCGTTGAGAACACAATGGTCCAAGTGTTCCACCAGGCAATTCGACGCTGTTGTTAGACAGGCGCGCGCACAGGCGTGCGTGTAAAGTTCGTGCTCTGCTGTGGTTGCCCCACTACACCCTCGTCTGCTGCCGCCCTTGACCGGTGTGACTGTTGGTTACTGGTTTCACTTCGCAGATGCGATTGAAACAAATCAGGCTCAAAAGAATAAAAAATAAACACGGCTCATGACTCATGGCTGTGATTTTTGAGACATGTAAGTGGATGTCGAATCACATTTAGTTACAAGGGCAATGGAGGATATTGAGTGGAGTAGAGGAGAGAAGCGACATCACTTTCATGAACGAGGAAAGTAAGTCGACCACTAAAGCTGCTGCCATCCCCAAAAAACTCAAAGCAAAATATAAAAATATGAATTTTGTGTTTGCTTGCTAGGCATAGCCTCATCGTCAGGTTGTGGTCCACCGGCAGCTTGGTAATCTCCACCAACCTTAGAATTTTGGACTAGCTGAATAATGGCCACGTTCAAGTTTTGTGGCAGCCAATTCTCGCCCAGAGCAAATTTGAGCAGAAGGTACTGACTGCTGACAAAGGTATTGCAGTAGTCATTTATTTGAATAGGCCTACCTCTCGATTTGGGCGGCTCAGGAGACAGTGCGAGATGCTTTTCATTCGGTCACCGATCCCTTCGGTGAAATGACGATGGCGCTTTGCTCCTCCTGCTTGGCAACCTTTCTCAACATTCTCTGCGTGCTGCCACAAAAATTAAATGTGATTGTTCTGTTAGCTTGAAATTTTGAGGTGGATAGACGTGAGGAATGTGGATTTTCTTTGGACTTTTCTACTCTTCGTGCTGTCAGCAAACTTCAATTTGGCAAAAAGGCTGTGTTTAGTGAGGAAAAGCAAAGTTGGTGCTTTCATTACGCTTTGAGTTCTGTTGTTTGGTAGAAGCTTTCAGTGGACAATTTTCTGACATGCTGCAACAAATTTGACATTCATTCCCTCCTTATTAGCCCTCGCTTTCTTGCAACGAGTGGCTTGAATAGAGGTAGGCGACATTCTCCATTACTAGTCAATTTTACGTGTCACTGTCACCATTGTGACAGTGCATCAATCGCGGGTGTGGTGTGAAAATGGGAGGCATCAGTGTAACAGCTTTCATCCACGCTGTAGTGTTCGGAGTTTAACTGAGTCGGGTGCATCGTACTAAAGAATTCGCCGGCGTAAGCCAAAACCACTTTAGTCTGCAATGAAGGGGATTGTGAATTGCTCGTGTCGTGGTGATTCCCTCCGCGGCTACACGCCAATCACAGCCAACAGATCCAGAGATGCTAATGCGGTCGATGCTATAAAGTACTCAGGAGGCTATATTCAGGCCCACTCACCCTCTCATTTTCCTCCTCGTTCCATCGATCTCGACCACTTCCAACAGGCGACTATCGCTTCCTTTACACTTACTCACCTACGCATCCAAAGCGTTATCACTTGTCCCATTTGCCTTTATCCGCTACTTCCCAAAAAGGGTAATAAAATTAGCACTTTATGTAGCCAAAACTTTATTTGAACACACCACCATGCCAGAGTGAAAGGAGCTATAGGGTAAGGAGTATGAGCAATCAGGAATCAGAAAATGGAAAGGAAAGCAGTATCGAAGTTAATTTGAATTGTCAGTAATACCTATGCTGTCAAAATGGAGCCAGTTTCACTGTATTGAGACAGCAGTTAAAAAATGCAAAGACTCAGTACGTGCAGAAGAAGGCTGCGCAGACTGATTCGCTTTGCAACAGCGTCATCACCACGTCATCAAAGCATGAACGTTGCGGCGATTTGGCTGCCTCATCTATCTTTGACGAGAAGACAAGGATTTGAGATTGAATCACGAACGTTCTAGAAGCGAATGAATGAATAATAGGAGATTTTGCGGTCTATTTGATCCCACTCTTCTCATTTCAAGGATGTGAAGGTCAAGGAGGAGAGATGAACGCCAAACTGACCACGCGCTTTGGGATCCCTTCTTACCACGACCTGAGCAGACACCAACCAGAGAGTCTTCGGTGCATTATTTGGAGTGTTCTCTTTCAAGTGCTGTGATTGGTGCCATTTGTTGAAACAAGCGCCACGCAGGACTCTCAACAGACAAAAGACCGAAGGATTCCGGCTTACTTGTTCTTTTCCGTCTATCCTGCCCATGATTGACCCCTAATACCATGACGGTTGCAAGGACTCGTTTGGGTCGAAGAAGCATCTCTGTAGATATCACTCATACGAGAAGTGAACACATCGACATGAGACGTTAAATTTCACTAGATGGTTGCAAGGGCGAATTTGAACCAGGCCTGAAAGTTCCCGAGGCTGCAAGCTACTTTTGAACCAAGGAGAACAAAGTGGCTGAAAGACGAATCGCTCCCACATTGCAGAAAAACGTTAGCAGTCCAGACAAATTGAAGAGTCCAAGGCAAACAACTTTGTTAGCGAGCAACACACACCTGTCTGCCAAAGCAGACAAGTTGTGCGAACGTCACTTGTTTAGTGATTGGACCACCATTTGGTGCTAAAATGGCAAGAGGTCCACCACGATTGCAGATGCTACATGCAAACGGTCTCAATCCTAATTGGCTGAAAAAGTGGCTCCCACGAAGTTTGATGCTGCTGTAATGTCAGCAGCAATGCACTGTCATAATTGCGAAGGTGTGTAACAGGGTGGGTATCGATCTCCATCATTGGAGGCATTAATGACGAGTTGAGGTGAGGAGGATTAGGCACGTTTGGGAAAGGACAGGTACTGTTGCTGAATCACCGCTGTCTCTGTGATTAGTGTTGCTGCGAGGAAGAAGAGACGCAGGCACACGCGATTTCAACAGCCAGATTAGCCACCACATAATTCAATAACGTTGACATTTCTTAAGCAGCTTCATCACGTCGCCATACCCGCATTATTCATGCTTGACTATGAAGCGTTCAAAGAACACGCTTTTGCATCCATTAAGAGTACTTCCTGGCGGATCGTACTCTACTCTATCCAAGGGAATTAAAGCTATGCAAAAATGAGCGAAACCGGATAAACTGATCCAATTACAGAAACCAACAAACCAACGAAATGTGGCATTTCTAAAGCAGCTTCGTCACGTCGCCATACCTGTATTATTCATGCTTGACTAAGAAGCGTTCAAAGAACACGTCTCTGGCTTTAGAGCTGTTGCCATCAGCCTTCACATCAATTAAGAGTTTTCCTGGCGGATTGCACTCTACTCTTTCTAAGGAAATAAAATCCATGCAAAAATGAGGGAAGGAGAATGCACAGATCCAATTACAGAAACCAACAAAACCATCGAAATGTGTCGCAGATTCAGCTTTAACACATCTTTGGCGATTGATGAACGAGGCAGAGTGATGAGTGTTATGAGAGCACTTTTCTCTCTCGAAGGCAGATGATGACGGTTCCGCAGCAAGAATAGTGTTCGCCGAACACTTCTCGTTCACCATTCAGGACTACCAAGTCAAGCCTATATGAAGCGCATAAGCCGTAATTAATTCAGTCGTTCAGTCTAGCAGATGGACGCGGGTGCTTATGACTATGAGCGTAGCAGCCAGAGGTGCCAATGACGCCCGAGCTGGCGTGCATAACTGTGCCTCTCTTCACATCTCAGTGGTTAGTGCTGCCTTGACCTATGGGAACTCCACAACCACGTAAAGAGTTTTTGTTATAGCAGCCTTAATTAGGGTGCGAATGCGGTATCACCATCTGTTTAAGGTACATGAATGAGGTGATGCCGTGGAGCTATTTCTCGAGGAAATCTCAGCATCGACTCCTTACTCTTTTCCCTCTATTTTACGCATACACTGAGGCCACTTATCAGTACTGAGGGGACGTCAGTCTTTTAACCACCAATGTGGAGTAGTGAGGCTTCAAGCATATTGTGTCCCCACAACTGCTCTAAGCCTCCCGGTCCAGCCTTTGTTCTTTCCACGCCGATGCTTTCGATCCTCGCTTGAATGTCATTGTTTTTCAAATCCAAGTGAAATCTTGCAAAATCCACGAAGAGTAATGCGAATTCTCTGCATGTGGCGCTTAGGGTTCTTGTAGTTGGAAGACCGCAATCGAAGGACGTTGAGAGGCTGCTGTGGCCCGAAGCACACAACCTTCTCACTGAACTCAAGGTGGCATCTTAGTCAACCGAAATTGCACTCAATCCTCCTTCTTTTCCTTGCTCCTTCAGCAAGTCAACTGTTGTAGGTGTGCAAGAATGCGCACTTGTTTGAAATAGGATGTCATTCGTGCAAGAATTAGGCTCATCGGCGGTATCTTCCTCCACCTCACTTTGAGCATGTGACGATCCTCTCTAAATGCAAGATCATTTTGGTCATGTTCCTCTTAGACGGCTAGTTAATCAGTGGAGAGTAAACTAATTTTAAATAAAGTAAACGTATGCAACTGCTTCTGAGGTTCTTAATTTTGGTGGCATTGTCTATGTTGGTAGCATGGTTACTGATCTATTGATTAGTCTACAACTAGAGCTATGACTAATTGACATTTGACCTTCTCCCATTATAACCTACGCACTCAATTGCCAAATGAGAGAAACTGGTGAACTGGATCACTCACAGCTACAGCCACACCCAACAGTTGGTTCGCTACGAACATGACTAACAGACGGCAACTTCAACGATCGCTGATTGAAATCTGGCATAGACCACATTACTTGAAAGCCAATTCTCCAAGTAGTAAAATGGAAGCATTAATTACAAGAACGCATTACGAAGCGTCCAAAGGTTGTGAGATTCGTCTCTCCTCCTTCACCTTCTCATCCTTGGAAAAAGCAGAGTGTGAACAGTTAGTACACATGGTCTCATAGAATCCAATGCTTGCATCTGGCACGCTCGGATGATTAGGCGCTGTTCCGCACGCAAATCATTTCCAAATCCTCGTCTTCGCGTCTATGAGAGACAAGGCAGTCACATCGCCGCAATGCCCATGCTTTGGTGAGTTTGCGAAGATGGTATTGGAGGGCGAAGTGGTCTGCATAGCCTTCTTCTGCACATATTGAGGCTGCGCACTGGTGAACTGCTGCTACCTGGTAACATAATGACATTAGAGGTGCTGCTGTCAATTTAAATTAACTTCGATACTGGCTTCCTTCTGTCACTATAATGTTTGATTGCTCGTGCTCCTGACCTCTCATCCTCTTTCACCCTAACATAGTGGTATGATTCAAATAAAGTTCCGCCTACTTCAAGTGCTAATTTCCACTACCCATTTTGGGAAGCATTGATTAAAGGGGAATGGGATGAGCAGCGGTGTTTTACGTGGATAAGGTAAGTGGGTGTGGGGGACACCATAGTCACCTGTAGGAGGTGATCGGGATTAATCGAATGAGTAGGAAAAGGAAACAGCAGTTGATGCGGATAATCCACTAGAATCACCAAAATGCACAACATTTGCCTCCTCTCAAGTTTACTTTACTTCTTAGCATCAAACCATCGTCTACCTCTTCCACTAGCCAAATGGTCTCGCATTCGATGACTTCAGACCTCGCATGGAATCGTCGGAATGACGTCTGTGATAAAACAGACAAAGGTGGATGCCTAGCCAGCATAAATATAGACGGAGGCACAGAAGGGTGATTACCTCAGATTGACTGAATTCTCCCAGCGGTTTCTCAATCCGCCAACAACCTTTGAAGGATTGCACCTCTACATTTAATTAGTTGTTGAGGTAGTGCCTGGTCTTATTATTTGTAACAGTCAACCTCTCAGCAATATGGCTACCCGCAGTCAATTTAGCACTCAACTCTCGGATGTCGACAAGGTGAATGACATTTTTATATCATTGGAAACTAGTCAGAAAATGCAACACTGAAGACCCCATCCAAAAAGCAGTTGGTCTTCACTGGGAACGGCTTGCCTAACAGGGCGTATCAAGTGATTAAGACAGACGCCTTGAGACAAGAAGAGGAGACACTAGCTTACATTGGGTTCTTCGCCATGTTAAGCAATTCCGTGGGCTACAATAAGCCACAGTTGCATTTGACGTATAAGTCGAATTGAGGAGATTCATGGTATGCAACTTCGTCACCGTTGGGTGGTAAGGTAAACAAATCTCCAGTTCTCAAATTTCACTGACGGTTTTGACGCACTCCAGAGAACATTGACTAAGTAACACAGTCGCTAGCTGTTGGTTAGGCGGATTTTCAGTTTGTTTGCTGCTTTGGCCAGTCAAGCACTCAACAATTTGTGCGACCGAATGGCAGGATGTGTGAAACCTCAACGAACTCTTGTAGAGAGAGTTGTCCATCTAAGTTGTCAATTGCTGTTCACTTATCAAAATCATCAACCCATGCCAAGAAATAAGTCTCTTTGGGACTTTTCGTCAGTTGGAGGGTAATTTAGTTGGTTGATGGATCAGTCAGTCAGTGAGTCAACAATTTGTGCAGTGGCTAATTAAAAAATTCGCCTCCTTTCTCACTTGGTTGCCACCGTGGCTAGCTGGTTGGCTGGAAGCTTGCTGAGAGAATGGCAAGTTTGCTAAATAGGCAATAGCGGCAAGTGGTGAGCCGTCAGTGAATCAAGGCGCTGAGTTACTGCTGGTTAAACCAGAGCCACAGTCACGCCCTACAGTCAGTTTGTTATCGACTCGACTAGCCTATTGAACCACAGGTCTGAACCACAACGGAAGATACCGAATGGTGCAGTAATAAGTGATTACAAGCAAAATGGGAAATGTCCAATTGATATTAGTGATGCACACACGAAAGTTGTCAGTAGTGACTTCCTAAAAACTGTATCTGAACTTCTTAAGGAAGCACGTTGGATGAATACGTGACTGCGTAAAATGAGTTGGCAGAAAGGCATATCACGGGAGTCTCTGACGTCTCACTGGTCCAAATCGCTACATTATGACATTGGTTAATGAAGAAGGAAGATTCTGCTCCATGCCATTGTTCGGATGTGCTAGTAACGTTCACGCCCCTCTCACTTGCCAAGATTTCAAGATGGATTTCCCGGATGTTTGACATTAGATTCCACTTTGCACTTTAGTCTTCAGTAGAACTGGCTGAGAATACAAGGACGCGACTGTTTGAGGGTAACCTCTTTTAGTTCGAAGCATATGCCAGAGTCTCAGAGCGCTCGCTGCCTGCACTCGCTAAAATGGTTCGGGTTGTTTAATAGCTAGCGATCTGGCTATTAAGTAGGTTGTGGACCGGAGCAATCTGCAGTGCAGAGGATAGCATTGCTGGAATTCCCGTGGGACACAACCTCTCTTTTGGCTTCAATCCGATTCCGTGAATGCTCCGTATGGCATTACTTCCTCTATTTGATAGATTGCTGATTAACTTAAGGCGTAGCCTCTCTTACCCTCACCAACTATCGTTAACCATTTGACACGCCAAATGGATGTGCCATAGTCATAGCTACTGCAGCAGAGATGACAGTTCTGCCTGAATCGATCGACTCAACCCAAGTTTTGAGGATTTCAGTGGCATAGTAACACAGGCGTCTGGTGGTTAATATGGCCAAATGAGTGTTAAGCAACAGATGACACACCTCTCGAACTGCTTGATGCTAAATATGGTGGATAGAGAGAGAATTAAGTGTGTTCGTTTTGGATAAGTGCAACGAGGAATACAATCGGGCAGGTTACTTGAAAGGACTAATGGATGGAATGGTACGTTGGAGTAGTTAAGGAGAGAGAATGTGGCAGCTGAATGGCTACTATGGCTAGACGTCTGTTTTCACATCAAAATGAAAAACCGAGGGTGGTGCAAAGTCTTTGATTCGTAGCTGCAATCACACCTAGTAGTCAGTTAGTCGGACACATGACCACCTCATCAAAACGCTCGTGTGCTAGTCAAGGAGGGATTTAATTTCGCCTAATTGCAAGTACTGATAGCAATGTCTACATGGCTAATGTGATGGCCCTGAACAAAGGTTGACACTGTTAACCACCGAGAGCCTGCACACCGACCGCATGGAATAATGACTACGGGATAGCCAGACCACTTATGATGCCTTTAGCGTGACTCAAATGCCAGTTGGCACGTCAAATGTGCTGCGCCCGCTGTGAGGGGTGAGATTTTGACCAAGACTGTGATTGGTGGTTGACTGTTGTTGAGAACAATGCGTCTAATCCTAACCTCCGTTGCAGGCAATTTTCCCAACCTGCGAACTACCTAACAGCTAGGTCATTGACTAACGAGCACACTGGACCTAGCCTATTAGAAAACTGACCACGTGAAGCTGCCACTTGCACACGCTAAGCACAACCACCTCGCCGAATCGAAGTCCTTGGGCAGCAGACAGAGCGGAAAGGTCTAACCACCACCCACATTGTGCGCGTCCATCCACAGGAGAGGTTGGGTCTAACTAATTAGCCACATCCTAATTTTGTAGAAGTTAAAACTGATCCAGATAGAATTTGAGCATCTGCATGCAAATGTTGTCAAGAAAGGTGACCAAGCGGCAGGAACGAGGCGTCGTCGTCTATTCACCGAGCGGATTGAAAACCTGATAAATGAAATCTTGCACTGCAGCTGCGATGTAGACCTAATTAAGTCAGAAGTTAGTGCGTAACATTTGTCAGCAGTCGGTTCCTCCCAACTCTGGCCTTAAATCCTTTGTTACAGTAGAGCTAAATACTCACATCAGTGACAATTCCCAGGTACACCGCATCCTCACTCATAGACGCCATCGTCTTCTCTGCTTCCATCTTGCTTTTCTTATGGACAGCAACCTCGTTCATATGTGTTGCTGCCTCTAGCGGATTCAGCAGGCAGGGAATTGTTACCTTTAGTTTCTTTCATTGGACATGTTAGACATGGGCTGTTAAATCCAAAGCACAACGAGGAATACAATCGGGCAGGTTACTTGAAAGGGCTAATGGATGGAATGGTACGTTGGAGTAGTTAAGGAGAGAGAATGTGGCAGCTGAATGGCTGCTATGGCTAATGTGATGCCCCTGAACAAATGTTGACACTGTTAACCACCGAAAGCCTGCACACCGACCGCATGGAATAATGACTACGGGATAGCCAGACTACTTATGATGCCTTTAGCGTGACTCAAATGCCAGTTGGCACGTCAAATGTGCTGCGTCCGCTGTGAGGAGTAAGACTTTGACCAGGACTGTGGTTGGTGGTTGACTGTTGTTGAGAACAATGCGTCTAATCCTAACCTCCGTCGAAGGCGATTTTCCCAACCTACGAACTGCCTAACAGCTAGGTCACCGGCTAACGAGCACACTGGATCTAGTGCGCCAAGTGACATTTACACTTGACACTTAAGTGGAGGCATTACTACTTACTGTTGAGCCATTGGTCTGCCTATCAACGGGCCAGTCATCTGTTCAGATCGCATCCTATTCAACCCAAACAGCACCCAAATCACTCTCAAGCTACTGCTTCAGCACCAAGTAATCTAGGAATAGCATCAGTTGATTGCTAGAACCACAGGCGAGAACTGCCCTTTGATGTTACTGCCATCGCAGACTGTCCACAGTAGACGCATAGCGCTCTTCACTCACGTGCTAGATGCTGTAACAAGAAAACAGGTTTTTGTTTTCTTTTTTTCCGTTTCCTCTCTCCTTGTTAATTCGCAAACCATAAAATCTCAAAATTGCAATTATTTTTACATTTGTTATAATAGTGTCAGAGTGTGCAAGGGTTGGCATAGGTCTGGGAATACATCAAGTAATCTCACTCATTCGCGAATTGAATCCATCTGCATGAGAGGATAAATAGTTGACTGGACGGGGTTTGGTATTGGTGGAGCATTGTCGAGGACAAACACCACTGGATGTGCCGCCTGAGGTTACTTGAGCCTGATTGCTAAGCGTCTTCGATGTAAGGACATATTGCTATCGACATTTGTACTTGCCATCAGTTGATACTACAGCTGACTCATTGACCAGCGGAACAGGAGTTCGTGACTGTGGCTGCAGGTACTGCCACCGTTCGTCACTTCTTACTGAATGATGATCTTGCGAACCACCAATGTTTCCACCATTACCTTCTACCTGATTCCCCTCAGGTAGTTGACAAAACCTAGGACTTGATGAGGCGAAAATCTCTTGTTGAATCGTGGCATCGTAACATCGTGGAAGGGAAGGGAGGTAAAGGAAAAGCGGAAGATTTGCCAAGGTCCTCCATCCCTGCTTTTGATACTGAGTTGGCATTTTGCCACCGATGCAATCGCTAACGTTGCCAACTTGGAAGCCATTTCGGCACAGCGGCGCATTTGCACTACATGTGCTTGACGAAGTAGTCCTTCATGTTAGACGAGAGGCAGCCTGTTCTCACGCTAAAGAGAGTATGCCTCCTTGCCTGGCTCGTTTTGCGTGGTCACATATTCGTTTCACATTCACCTTTATAAAGCCCGAAAATGGTCTTCGGGTAGTTAGTATTGCCAACTTTCGTGTGGACATCACCAACGTCAACTGATCATTTCCCATTTTGTTTAAACTAAGCTGTTGCTGCACCATTCATGGCTCCCTCGTTGACTTGCAGATCAGCAATTCAATTAGTTGGATGCATGTAGGTCAGCTGCTTGCACACTGGTTCACTGAAAGTTCACCTCCTACCTCTTTTGACTGTCCAGTGGAGTTGTCACGCTCTCACCAACCTACTAAGCGACTAACTAACTAGCAGGCTAGTCACGCAGTTGATCAGGTATAGAGAGGAATCAAGCTCTACATCAGCTATGGCACTTGTTGTTGAAGGACAAACTAGCTCATTGACCAACCAAGCAAACAACTGACCAATAGGCTTAGTAAGACTTGTCCATTAGCAAAGTGAGGTGCTAGCGAAATGTCAGGGCAATGCGCAGGCATACAATTAGTACCGATTAGGACTTTTAATTTTTTAATGGGCTGGTTGGTGCTTGCACATCTCGTGCAATAGCAAGAGAAGAGAAACGGCAGGACATTTACTAAGGCCCATTGCTTCTTTTTGATTCCGAGTTGGCATTCTGAATAAATGGCCTGGAATCCTTCTGTCTGCCAAAAGTGTTCCATCAGGCTGTAGCTAGTACATAAAATGGTAGCCAACGGTGGCAGCCGTCAGTCGAGGTTTCCAAGCGATGAAGAAATAGCGCATGCAAACCAATGCATCTCTTTAGCCGAATCGACGTCAAGTGAATCGTGATGCATCCAAGCCCTCAAAGACGAGCAGGTGTGAACGCACGCCTTGAGAGTGCTCGACACCTTACTGACCACAAGCCAAGTCATGGCACCAATTGACTGAGATGCAAGGTTTCGGTCTTGCACCTGACTGTACGAGTGTGAGGAATAATTTCATCAATTTCCTACTTGTCTAACAGTTAAGGACAGTTTATGCAATGACAGGATAAATTATGATCAAAGGGTGAGTCGGAGGTAAAAGCGGAGAGCATGCAAGTGGTGCATAAAAGTCGCACAACACCATTGCTCCAAAATGTCAGTGTGCATTGGCATCCTGTTCCTTATTTGCTGACTGGAAGCAGTGGAGGGTGATAGGCACTAACTGAGCAAGCAAACATTCCAAAAGGCCTCTCTGGAATACAGGTTAGTGATGCGACACGGCTGGTGATCTGCATCTATTAGTAGACAATGCAGTGTGGTGGTTGATCTGGCCATTCTGATCAGCAGAGCTACGTGCGTGTATGCATCCGCCTCCTCGAAATATTGACAGCACCAGGCCTTCTCTTACGTCCTTCGTCCTCATCAAGCTGCCTCGTTATTCAGTTAACTAGCAATAAGCAAAGCTGTTTACCTGTACCCAAGCTACTCGTTCTGCGAAAGCGATGGCTAAGTCGGATGGGATGAACGCTGGACCTATTGCAGCATGTTAGGAAATCGACCACGGATGGCTGCTAACAACCAAACAAACTCCTCGCCATTTTGAATGCCGCTGAAATTATGCGGAGCAGAACGGTTTAGCCGACATCCATATTGTGCACGTCCATTCACAGGGGAATTTAGGTCTAGATAATTGACCACATCCAACTTTTGTGGGGACAGATCTGCTCCAGAGCAAAGTTGAGCATCTGCACTCATCCATCTCGGCTGCATTCATGTACTCACCAAACATTCCAATCATTTACGAAGTATGCGTTCTATAGTCGGCTTATCTTTGCATTTACGTGGACCTTCTTCCAACTGACCGTCCATCCATCCATCCACATGCTACTCGTGCATCATCCTTTCATCTCTTTTCTTCCTCTTCCACCCACTCAGTGTCTTGTTGCGAAAACTTGGCGAATTGCGGTGGTGATTGAGTCAGAGCTAAAAGAATGGAAGTAAGAAAGAATCTTACGAAACTGTTATTCAACGAGGCGTATGCGCTTACTCAGTGTTTTAGGATGCAGGACGGTTATGTGCTTGGGAAACACTTAATTATCTCATCAAAATTCTCGTCTGCTAGTCAACGAGGGATTTGGGTATCGGCTAATCGCGAGCACTACTGACGATATTTAAATAGCTAATGAGGTGTCCTCACACAAATGTTGACAATATTGACCACCAAAAGAATGCAAGTCGACCACATTGACGGATGATCACGGGACAGCCAGATTACTTATGGTGCTTTCAAAGTAACAAAACCATTAACCTCTTTCGACCAACAATAAAAATGGACTCTTTCTTTTCAGTATCCGACAGATTAACGTCCAGAAAGCCGCTTTACGGTATGGCAGCTCTTGCCACTGCAGCAGACACCGCATGATGAAAATCATCCACCTCCATTTGCATCGCCGTCTCCTCAGCCATTAACCCTCCCATGTCGATATACTTAGTCCGCAAAGATAAGGGAGATTTTCACTAATTGCACTTAAACTGACAATTTTGCGAATAAATGGCAAAGAATGCTCTAACATTTCAAGCGTCACATTAGCCTTAACCAGTGCTACTGTCCTCATAATTACTTCAGCTTAGTGCCTGTATGTTCTATTAATTGTAAAGCGTGTGATTTATAGATGAAGGCTGGTGATTAGACATTTTGATTGCTACCTTAATGAATGAGTAAATGCCGATGTGGATAATGCCTACAAACTAAGAAGTCTAAGGCTAAAATATCGCCTATGCTACTACTAGCTGCCCAAACAATGAAAGCAAGTCAGCTGAAAGACGTATGCTGAGTCTGCAAGTAATTATAGACCAAGTGATTGAGCACAAAAGCATGAAGCAAGTCTTGAGCCAGAACCGATATGTAACTCCTACAAAGTGACTTGACCAGTATGCAGATGAGGAGGAGGAGGAAGAGAGAGAGAAGGAAGTGAGACTCACTTGGATCAATGCCTGGACATACGGCCTCAGTGACCGGTGCAACCTCCTCGTCACGAAGGGGAGATATTGCAAAACTGGTTGTCTCCTGGTCCACTGAGGCCGGTGACAATCTTCGTTTGTGGCGTCCACAGGGTCTCGCCTCAACTCCACCTGAGCGCCGATAGCGTTCCCCCACCTCACACTCCTCCCTTGTCACATCTGCAAGGCAGCAGATTGATTAGCGAAATGGACACACTTACAGTTGACAAGGGTTCCAGCGAATCCAACAATTGCCTACATGTAGGACCATGTGAATAGGTTCAGCGCACTGCTCCAATTGAGCAGTGCGAAGCTCACATACGCGAGCAGAAATACGGCATAGAGCACTCCTTCTGCCGACAGCATCGCGAGTGAATCACGGAAATATGAAACTGGCGACGATGCGCTTAAAAGCACATCGATCGATGGATTGAAGACGACAATTTGAACTGCAAGACTGGGTACGTGCTGCAGAAGGCAGCGCAGACTATTTCATCCTCCAGCAGTGTCTTCGCCAAGTCACCAAAACACAAACATTGCTATGACGTGGCCGCCTCATCTGTCATCAACGAAAAGACGATGATCCATTTGTCCAGGCGTGCCAAACGCAAATGAATGGATTATACTAGACATTGTGCACTATCTGCTCCCACTCTGCTCGTTGCAAAGGAGGAGATATAAAATCCGCAATCCTTAATGCATTTTGCGATTCGGTCTTGCAATAAATGCTTTCATTTTGCTACTTGGAGAATTCTCTTTCAAGCAGTGAAGCATATGTCACCTGAGGTATTGTTAAAACAGACACCATACAGGGCCCTTGCGGACGGATGCACGAAAAAGTTTCTGATGTGCTTGTTCTCTTCTGTCTGTTCTATATTTGGTATATTCCTAAGACCGCTAAAATTACGAGGACTCGTTCAAGTCGAAAAAACGTCTCCGACAATGTCGCTCATGCAGGGAGTGTACGTATCGACATGGGACGGTAAAATTCACTAGATGATTGTAAAGACGAAGTTCATCGCGTCTCAAAACTTCTTGAGGCAGCAATCCGCTATGGAACCAAGGAGACAAAAGATGATTATGGGAACGTTAGCGGTCGAGAAAACACAAGGGATCGAAATCGAGCGACTTTACTAGCGGGTAACACACCTGCCTGTCCAAGTAGACAAGTTGTGCAGACGTGGCTTGTCTAGTGATAAGGTCACCAATGGATGCAGAAACGGTCTCGATCCACATTGACTGAGCGGTGACTTCCACGAAGCGTGAAGCTGTTACAATGTCAGCAGCTGTGTGTCGACACATTCACAAAGGTGTGCCAAGTAGCGGATTTCGTCTTTCCTTACTTGAACCTCATTCACTCGAAACGAGTAGATCGAATACAGATTGGCATCAGTATCCATCACTGGTGACAAGAGTAACGAGGTGAGGTGATGAGAATTAAACGCGTTTGGAGGAGGACCAGTGCTCTTGCTCTTTCACCGCTGTCTCTGTGGTTGGTGCTGCTGCGCCACTCTGCCGAATTCTACAACCAGACTGACCACAGCACCATTAATGAGGCCAAATGTCGGGCCGCATCATCATGTCGACACCTTTGCATTATGTTTGCCTGAATAATTAGTCCTCAAATTTGGACGAGAAACGTTCAACAAACACGTGTCTGATTGCCGAACAGTCATTAAATAAGATTGTTAAAAGTTGACAGAATCTTAGAAAATCAGCCATTTGAAGCTGCAATCAACCCAACAAACTCAAAGGGTAGTAAGAAGCATAAATTTTGTTTCTTTACTAGGCATAGCCTCACGTTCAACTTTTGTGGCGACCAGTTCTTGCCCAAAGCAACTTCGAGCAGGTGTTGACCACTGAATAATGTTATGCAATAATAATTTATTTGAATAGACCTGTCTCTTGACGCGGGCAGTGCAGGAGCCAGTATGAAATGTTATTTCTCCGGCCACCAATTCAGCTGGCATAATGACGGTGGCGATTTGTTCCTTCTCTTTGCTCACCTTTCCTAACATTCTCTGCGTGCAGATGCTCAAATTTACTCTGGGTGAGAATCGAGTGCGCCTATTCAGCTTGACCCAAATTCTGTGGTGGATGGACGTGCAGAATGTGGGTTTCCGTTAGACATTTCTACTCTTCGTGATATCGGCGGGTTCCAACCTGGTGAGGAGGCTGTGCCTAGTAAGGAAAAACGAAATTGATCAGATTCAGGAGGGTGAAGTGTTATGGGTTCTCGCAATCCCAGCGAACTCCAAGTCTTCCGACAATTGCTCACAGGTCAAGAGCCATCATTAACCATCAATACGCTTAAGTGAAAACACCCAGAACATGGACTCATCGGTAGGCGCCTTCGCCGCTGTCTGGTTTCCTTGCCAGCTCCCATTCGCTTAGTTGCACCTTGACTCATTCGTTAAATGGGCAACAATGACTCTGTCTTCAGGCCTCTATCCGATGAGTTCCTCCATTCTAGTTTGACCAAACCATCCACCTGGCCTACCAACTGCTCAAATGATTAGTTCCTAGCGCGGCTTCTCCCATTACAGTGTCTACTTTCTCTGGAGGCATTGATGCCAACCCTCCAGACCTTGATGACTTCATGACGAAGATGCCAGCAATGATGTGGCTCATTGCAGATGGGTGGATTAGAATTGATGGATGAGTATACCCGAAGAACTAGAAGATATTGTGGCGGAACATCAACACAAACGCAGACGATAGTCTCAAGATCTGAGATATAATTCCTCCCGTCCTTCTACTTTGATTATTATCATAGTGAAAAGTTGTGAAGGTAATCAAAGTAGGATGTAGGTAGGAATTCTATGTCAGTTTTTTGAATCCTCTACTTGCGTTTACGTTGCTGTTTTACGACGTAAATCCATGTTTTGGCAAAATTGATGGTGCTCGACAATGAGCTCAGATTGCGAAGAAGAGGTTGGATCCGAAAAATTCAAGCTGATTGCATTGCATTATTTAAGCAGAGCGATGTCCACTCAGGGAGAACAAAACGCAAGGCAACTTCCTTTCGACAATGTTTTCACTTCATCAAAACGTAAGAATAGCGATGTGGTTTGCTTATTGCTCGTAAGAGCAAAGACGAAGACTTGAAGTTTGTGTGTGAGGCAGCGAGTTGTCAGGAAGGCGATGTGAGTCGCAGTTGCGAGCATGGATCGAATGTAACAAATCCAGCGAATGATGTTATGTTTAATAAAAACCTCCTTTCAACTTTTAAGTAAATTTAAGATGCATTTGGTGGTAATGTTGTGGGAGCGAGTGATAGGCTGAGGTGAGGAGAGCAAATGGTCGAAGAAGAGACATGGGAAAAATAGGATGATGCGATTTGTAGCTGGCGAG
This sequence comes from Taenia hydatigena, assembly GCA_036345935.2. Lineage (NCBI taxonomy): Eukaryota > Metazoa > Platyhelminthes > Cestoda > Cyclophyllidea > Taeniidae > Taenia > Taenia hydatigena. The sequence goes on along the minus strand of JADWOT020000001.1, from coordinate 28,591,613 downwards.
AAGGGAGCATGTAGCAACGTGCACATATATTTGGGTTCACAATTTTGCAGATTGTAGGATTATTACAGTCACTAAATTATTAGCGACAATACTTAGTGCCATTACAACAATCATAATTTTGCTGGCGACTTGTCGAGCTTGTTCAAGTCGATGTCATCTGCTTCGGTGCTAAGAGTCAGTTGAACCAAATTTCTGTCATCCAACAACACTTCTTTTGCTCAATTTAAGCTTCAAAATAAAGAAGTAGGTAATGTCGCACTTTCAATTTGGCCTACACTCGTAAAATCAGCACTAAACAGCCTGTGGCGTCAAATGTTCGAAATTGCATCTCGGAAACTTGGCAAGGTTGATTGGTCAGTGTTTGCACAACTCGCGCAGTAACACTTCAAATTTTGATCAAACTGTCTGACGATGGTGATCACTACCACGATGATGGCCACCGTGGAGGTAATTGAGGCTTGTTGAGGAACGAGCACTAGTAAGATGTCAGGCTCCTGTATTTATCGTCACCGTCGCTGAGATTGCTGCAGCTGCTAGAGAGTTGATGAGTAAATACATGCTTCCAACTGTCAAATGGTTCTGCCAGTTTTGCCATCATATGATAATGAATGTCTGACAAATTCTTAACGTCGGCACACTTGCCTTGCTGAAACATCCTCTTAGTCAGACGATGGGTGTTCAGAAGGCATGCTTCTCGTTCAGAAAGGGAACTAAATCCATTATGCAAAGATGACTTCCAAGGTGCGTAAAGCTACTTCCGTTCTCTTGCGACGAGTAGAGTAGGGAATTGAAGGCCAAGGAGGGGAAGATAAACGCAAAATCCATCAGGCAAACTTCTACGGATAATTTGTTAAAATTGTGACCTCGAAGATGGGAACGGGGTGCAAAGGAGCAGCCCCACCTTGCATGGAGGATGACATTCCCTCGATTCGGATGGAGACCATTTAAAAGGATGTGCGATGTCTTACTGACCACAAGCCTAGTTATGACACTAACCGACCGAGGTACAAGATGCCGGTCTTGTGCTTAGCAATACGATGGGCAATTCATAGTCATGTAAAGGCTGAGCCAAGTATCAGTAAACTTGACTCTTCAAAGGTACATCTACCAGCCTCGATAAATTTTAGACCTTTGCCTAACTTCGCCCTTACAACCATCCAGTCGACTTTACAATCCAATCGTTACGCTTACTTCTTGCAAGTGTGATATCTACAGAGGTGTCCTTCTGACTAAGCGAGTTCTCTTAATTTCAGTGGAGCTAGGATCCACTGGGAGTTAAGGGACTGAAAAGAACAAATAAGAGGGAATTTTTTCCACATCTTCGCTCGCCAGATTCTATTGCTGGGAGTAGCTGCCTTTGCCTTCCTCTGAGTTACCGCTGTTAGAGATTGTTGGTTTACGAGATAGCTGGGTTAGTCTAACGAGTCAGAAGATAAATGAGCAGTGGATAACTAGGAGAGATGAAGATGGGCAGTCTGAGAGCCTTGAATATAAATGCTGTTGAATTCTCAAATGGAAGCTAAGAATATGCCAATTGACATCTTAGATGGACAACGCTCTCTGCCAGAGTTCGTTGGGTTTTTACACAAACTGCCATTCTGTCG
>JADWOT020000001.1:28526721-28589290 GCA_036345935.2 Taenia hydatigena | reverse complement strand
ACGGAAGGACGTCTCGCAGATGCATTCGTTGTCTGGCCTCATCATCGAGTCATCAAAATGTTGGAAGAGCTGTATGGCTGGCTCATCGATCGTCGAGGCGAAGGTGACATGACTCTGTCGCAAAGAAATCGTCGATTTTCAGGAAATCCAGAAAGCCCACGGAGAAGTGGTACATATTTACGCCAACTTTAAACATTGCACCATGGGATAGTACGTCCGAATGCGCTCCAAGATAAAATCCAAGCCTAAATATTCGCCTTCGTCCCTCGCCTTACTTGAGAGGCGTACTTGGCTCCTTATAAAGGAGTGCGATTACAGTCAACCCCCACAGGAGGTCGAGGAGCACTCGTTAATCACCCCTTGCTGCTATAGAAAAAGCACTCAGTTCCCATCCTCTGACACTCTGACATATGCTTTGGACTAAAGGAGGAGGTGTACCTCCTCCAATTCACCCAACACCCCTGAACAGTCGCGTCTTTATGTTCTCAGTTAGTTCTACTGAAGACCAAAGTGAGAAGTGGAATCTAACGTCAAATATCCGGATCACCCATCTTGGAAATTCGATAGGTGAGAGAGAGTGAATGTTACTAGCACATCCAAACAATGAATGGACCAACGTCCACCAAGACATAGAAGCACAATCTTCCCCTATTAACCAATGTCATAACGTGACGATGTGGACCAGTGCGACGTCAGACTCCCACGATATTCCTTTCTGCCAACTCATTTAAAGAGTTCAGATATAGTCTTTAAGAAGTTACTGCTGCCAACTATCGTGTGTGCATCAACAATGTCAACTAGTCATTTCCAATTTTGCTTGTAATCATTTATTACTGCACCATTCAGCGTCCCTCACTGACTTGCAGATCTATGGTTCAATAAGCTGGTCGAGTCGATGACAAACTGATTGTAGGGCGACTGTGGCTCCAGGTTAACCAGCACCTACTCAGCGCCTTGATTTACTGACGGCTACCCCTGCTTCTTTTGCCCATTCGGTAAACTTGATACGCTGACAACCAAGTGAGAAAGAATCCGAATTTTTAAATTAGCTCCTGCATAAATTGTTGACTGACTGACTAGTTCATCAACTAAGTAAGTGACCATCCAACTGATTAATAGCACCAGCAGGACTGATCTTTTGGCATGGATTGATGATTGTGATGATATCGACGGCAATTGCCACCTTAGATGGACAACGCTCTCTGCTAGAGTTCGTTGGGGTTTTACACAACCTACCATTCTGTCGCGCAAGTTGTTGAGTTCGTGACTGGTCAAAGCGACAAACCAACTGAAAATCCGCCTGACCAACAGCTAGCGATTGTGTTGCTTTGTCAGTGTCCTCTGGAGTGCGTCGATACCATCAGTGAAATTTGAGAACTGGAGATTTGTTTACCTTACCATCCAATGGTGACAATGTTGCATGCCATTAATTTCCTCATTTCGACTTATGCTTCCAATGCAACTGTGGCTTATTATAGCCCATGGAATGGGTCGGCATAGAGACGTAAGCTATTGTCTCCTCTCCTTGTCTCAAGGCGTCTGTCTTAATCACTTGATACACCCTGCTTCAAATAATACGACTAGGCACTACGTCAACAACTACTGGAATGCAGAGGTAAAATCCTTTAGAAGTTGTTAAATGGATTATGGAATTGCTAAAGAATTCATTCAACCTAAGGTGATCACCCCTCTGTGTCTATGTCTATGCCTATGCTGGCTGAGCAGACACTTTTGTCTGGTTTGTCACTGACGTCATTCTGACGACTCTGTGCGAGGTCTGAAGTCATCCAGTGCGAGGGCATTTGGCTAGTGGGAGAGATAGACGACAGTTCGATGCTAAGTAGCGAAGTGAAATTGGGAGGAGAATACTGTTGTGCGCATTGGTGATTCTAGTGGATTATCCGCATTAATTACTGCTTCCCTTTCCTACTTACAGGTTACTATGGCGTCCCTCACACATACTCACCTACCCACCTCCAAAGCACCGTTGCTTATCCCATCCCCCTTTATTCGATGCTCCTTAAAATGAGTAATGAAAATTAGCACTTGAAGTGGGCGAAACTTGATTGAATCATACCACTATGCCAAAGTGAAGGCGGATAAAAAGTAGAAAGCACGAGCAGCCAAACATCAAAATAAGGCAAAAAACTAGTATCGAAGTTAATTTAAATTGGCATCAACACCTGTAATGTCATTACATTACCAGGCAGCAGCAGTTAACTAATGCGCAGCCTGGTTTGTGCAGAAGAAGGCTACGCAGACCATTTCTTCTCTTGATAACAGCTTCGTAAAATCACCGAAGCATGAACATTGCGGCGATGTGACTGCCATGTCTGTCGTCGGCAAGAAGACGAGGATTTGAAAATGAACTGCGTGCGCAGCAGCTCCCAATAACCCGAGCGCGCCAGACTCGAGCAGTTGGATTCTATGAGGTTTTGTGTGCTAACTGCTCACACTCTGCTTGTTCCAAGAGTGTAGAGATCAAGAAGGAGAGACGAACCTGTTGACCTTTGCACGCATTGCGATCAGCTCTTTAAGCAATACTTTTATTTAATTACTTCGAGAATTCGATTTCAAGTGATGTGATTGATGCCGCGTGGGGCGTTGTTAAAACAGGCATCACACGGCATTCTTAAAGACGAAACCACGAGAGCTATTTACTGACAAGCAGTGAGACAGGAAAGATTTTTATGCTTGTTTTCTCTTGCCTTTTCTGTGCCTAGTGGATTCTTAAGGCCGCGAAGATTGCGAAAACTAGCTTGGGTCGAAAGGACACCCCCCATGACATCAATCATGCAAGAAGTGTACGCACCGACATGAGACGGTGATTTTCACTTGATGCTTGTAAGGACTAAGTTCATCGAGTCTCAAAACTTATCGAGGCAGCATTCGCAAGGGTGTGTAAAGGTGCGGAGTTCGTCTTTCCTTACTTGGTCCTCATTCACTCGAAACGAGTAGATTGTATGCAGTTGGGTATCAGTATCCAGAACCGGTGCTGTTGCTTCGCCGCCACTGTTAATGCGATTGGTGCTGCTGCAACACTGCTGAATTCTAGGGTCAGACTCACCACCACATCATTAGTGGAGACGGATGTGTGGCCACTTTGTCGGGTCGACACGTTTGCATTATATACGCTTTAGCTAATTAGTCCTCAGAGTTAGACGAGATTCGTTCGACGAAGACGTCTCGGGCTACCGAATCGTCGTCATCTTCCTTTAAGAAAGTAAAGTACTCACTAAACTAACATCAGATCATCGATAAAGAATGTTCTTTGTCTGCTCTCACCCTAGTCTGTTTGAGGGAATAAAACCTATGCGGAAGATGATGACAAACGTATGCGCGAATGCAGTCACAGAAATCAACAAATCCATTGAAATGTGTCGCGGACTCAACACTAAAGCTTCTTGAGTGCAATGATGAACGAGGAGCAAGTGGCCCCATTTGTCCTTTCTTTACCACCCTCCAGGTCCTTACCCTTTTGTATGATCGCATGATTCAAAAAAGTAATTTTGCAACATCTTGCGCTTCAACCGCTTCTTCTGCATCTGTGTAGTAATTTGTAGGCGAAGGGACAAAAATCACTGACGATATGAGGGACAGACAATGAGTGAATAAGGCTTCTTAGCCTTATCTTTTCATTGCATCAAAACGAAAGCCAAGGTGGGGGCGCCAATCGCTTAATCTATTGCACACCTTCGCGAATGCGTTAGTAAATGCACACAAGGGAACAGCTTCGCTCTGTCTGGAGGCCGTCCATATAATCCATCTACACGCGTCCGACACGCTCCAGTGATTGGATGCTGTTACGCTGGCAACTCATTTCCAAATCCTCGTCTTCTCGTCGAAGACAGATAAGGCGGCTACAGCATCGCAAGATTCATCGTTCGGCAGTTAGGTGATGACGCTGTCAGGGGATGAAGTAGTCTGCGCAGCCTTCTTCTGTACGTACCTAGTCTTTGCACTGGTGAACTGCTGTCGCAATGCAGTCAACCTGGTGACATGGTGACAGCAGAGGTGCTCCTGTCAATTTGAGTTTTCTCTTTGCAGTTTTTGCTGCTTGGTTGCTAGTGCTCCTTACTTTCTGTCCTCTTTCACTCTGGCATTGTGATATGATCCAAATAAAGTTTTGGCCAGATCAAGTGCTAGTTTCATTAACTACTTTAAGGAAAGTATCGACTAAAAGGGGATGAAAGAAGCAACGGTGCGTTGGAAGTGGGTAGGTGAGTAGGGGTGAGGGACGCAAAGGCCACCTATAAGGGGTGGTCGGGATTATTGGAAATAAATAAAAGGATTGCCAATATGCACAACAGTTGTCTCTTCCAGTTCACTTTACTTCTCATCATTAAACTGTCGTTTTCCTCTCCAACTAGCCAAATGCTCTCGCATTCGATGACTTTAGAGCTCGCATAGAGTCGTCGGGATGACACATGCAACAAGTGACCATATGACCATAGGTGGCACAAGCATAGCCACTGAGAGGTGATTATTTCAGGCAAAAATTATTTCCCAGCAGTTTCTCGATCCACTCGAAAAAACTCTGTATGATTTTATCGTGTCTGCGCAAAACATCTCCAATCGTGTTATTTAAAGCAGTCGACCTCTCAGCGATCCGTCTGCCCACACTCATTCTAGCTCTAGACTTATCGCATGTTGACAAGGAAACCGACGTTTTCCTATTACTGGAAGCTGAGACGAGAATGCAGCACCGATAGCTCCATCCCAAAACAGTTGATTTTACTGGGAAATACTAGCCTCACAGTGGAGATTAATTGAGTTAAACGGAAGCCTCGAGACAAGCAGAGGAGACGGTGACTCAGAGTGGGTTCACTTCCCTGCCAAGCATTCCACGTCCTAAAATACGCCAGAGCTGTGTCGGACATAGAAGTCGAAATGAGGATCTTCATGATCTGCAAATTCGTCACTATTGAGCGGTGGATTAACCACATCTCGGGATCTTAATTAACACAGTAGCACAGTTGCTAGCAGTTGGTCAGATGGATGATCAGTTGGTTTGCCGGCTCGACCAGACTGGCATTCAATAACTTGCGCGACTGAGTGGCAGGCTTATGATTACCCACCGAACCCATTGTAGTGCAAACCAATGCAAGCAATGACGTTGCAACACGACAAGGCCGGTAGAGTAACTAAATCTCGAGATGTCAATTAAGAGTGGTGGTGTCTACGCACTGCATTTGAGGCTTAGATGGGCTAACAGGGATTTGTTTAAGATGGTTATAATGCCTTTGGATTGCTTTGGATGGCACAAACGTTAATTGACACGTCAAGTGTGTTTCGCTTGCTGCCAGAAGCATGGCAAAGGCTTGGTCTCTGGATGATCGTCGACCTACCGAGATGGGGAAGTAGTGACAAGAGGATAATATAGTTGGCTGTGGCATTAAAGGCATTCAGGAAAGTGGATGGTGGCAGCAATAAACATGACGCTCTTCAGACTTCCCTGCACTGCTAATCTATACCACAGTATATTCCTCCGACCATCAACATACTTAACGGCTGCACCACGGACTCACAAACAAACTGCACCAAACAGTCATTGATCAATATACAAGGCAAATTTAGTGGGCCGGGCACATCCGCGCACAACGCATAACTACTAACTAACTAATGAGTAACAAGTCGCAGTGCCAGTGTGTCGTATAATGGGCCAGCCAACTGCCTATTCCGCATCCTAGTTCGGTCCAACATTTACCAAACCACCTTCTAGCATCTATGTCTGTGTCTGCAGAGTTAGCGTCCACTCCTCCTCATCTGCTTCCAGTCAGCAGATTAAGCACAGAATGCCAACACGCATTGATGCTTTGCAGCAATAGCATTCTGCAACTGCAGTCACCACTTAAGTGGTCCCCACGTCACCACGTCTAAGCGTAAGCTATATTAAAAAAAACCTCAGTTGAGAAAAATGTTGACGCACCTATCCTTCACACGACAGTGAAACCCTCATCGTACAGCCAATTGATGCTTTAACGTGGCTTGTGGTGAGCAAGAAATCAAATAATCCCAAGATATTTGCGCCATGATAGGAGCAGCATCCCATCAGTAGAGTTAAAGGACGCCCAGTAGGAGAGGTGAACGTTGAACCTAGTGCAGTCCTTCTCGGACTTGTTGGCACACCGCTGCTGACATTACAGCCACAAATTGTGAACAGAGGTACAGATCGCTTTATCTGGAGGCTACTAATCTATCAATTGTGATCGAGGCCACAAACATGTGACCTCCGCATGATGATCGCCCAGTCACCAGAGGAGCAATGCTTGCACAGCCTGCTTACTTGGAAATATGCCAAAGGTGAGGAAGGGGCTGGAGTGTCATCAACACAAATCAGTGAGGCTAAGGGTGCATACGCAAAGGAGCTCTTTGAGGGCGTTTGCAGTTAGCTTGGGCTGCCGGTTGGGTAGAGGTGAGTGGGACTGTCGACTGCTTCTCATCAATCATTGGAATGGTAGCTCGCCTTTGAATGACTTGAGGAAATTAACCGACCTCGTTCCATTCCCAAAAGACCTAAATTTTTGGGAGCGATCCATCGCTGCAACAGCACTCTCTCGCCATCTTCTGGACACCTCAACGGACGGCTACCATCATTGCGCATCGATCTTAGCAGAACAGGGCGAATCCCATCAGACCGATAAAGTTGGATCTCTCACTGTCAATAACACGCTCTTACAAGGATCCAGTAAAGTAATGAATAAGTGCTGAACACTATATAGCAGAGAGGAGCAAAGAGACGATCCCAACTTGAGACACTAATGGACGAATGGCTTCTATCCTGTGCAATTGCCGGATGTAATAGCAGAATTATACCGACGCGTTCAAAAGGGTGTGCAATGAGTTAGCGCTTGTCTCTCCCTCCTTGGCTTTTGTCTTCCTCGGGATGAAAAGCGGATGAACACGTGGGGGACAATTTTCGTCGGCGACATGGCAAATAAGGTATAGTGATAAAGTTTGAATTCGCTGATATGATGACAGCAATACCAGCAACGACACTACACTTTGTCTTTCGGACGACGATATAGAGAGGCATTTGCTGTTCTACCGTTACTCTGCGTCCGAGAATCCCCTACCACCAACGCAGTCAATATCAACACTAGCATCTGGCTCGTAACCATGAGCAATGCAGCCAGAGGTGCCAAAGACGCCCGATTAAGCCTCTACAACTGTGCTTTCCTCCGTCTCTGTGGTCTGTGCTGCCCTGACCTCAAGGAAGAAGGTTATGTCCCATTATGACAGTGAGAACCAGGACCTGAACAGCACATGCCTTTAGGAGTGTGCTGATGCATAATTTGAATAAATTGAGGGGATCGCTTTTAACAACATTTGGGTTAACTGCTGGTCACCCCATATGGACCCCTTTAACGTGGCCGAATTATGATCTTTATTGACTGCCACACTTCTTGCTGTTCCCTCGTTGGCGAGCGAACTATCAGTGCGATTATTAGTGCGGAGAAATTGTCCTCTCCCTGTTTGAGAGGATAGTCGCATGATTGGGATGAGCTGTCGGAATAATTCCGCCCACGATCGACATGGTTGGGTCTGGCTCTACCAATTCCTAATAAACTCTCTAACAGCGCATAAAGAGGGCACCACCGGAACTGATTTTATCCACGTCGGGCAAAACACATTCAAACTACAATTGACGAAACCGTTTTTGATGTTGATCTGAGTAGGATGCCTTGCGTTGAATGTGATACAGACAACAAGTTACAATTGTACAACCTCTATTCTTCTCTCCTTCCTTAGGCTATCGTTCTTCTCTTCTTTACGGAGGACTCACGCTCAAACGAAACGACCCGTTACAATGTGTGAAGAAAAACCATTTGGATGATCGAGGCTACACGTCGGCACCATGGATTTGGGGACAGACTAGCATTTTGAGGCTGTGAAGTAACCTCCACATGATTGTCCAATCATTTTGAATGTTTATGAGGAGAGTGAAGGATTTCACGTCGTCTAAGCGTCCGAATGCTTCAGCACCCTTGCCAAAGTGAGGTGACAGCAGCATTGCTTGCAATCCATTGACCAATCATGTGTACAAGAGCAGTTCGTCTAAACCTAACTTCCATGCAGAGGAGATCGTCGCATGTCTACAGTGAGAAGTCGGTTTCAGCATCTATACAATCCAAATCACGTCATTAGACCACTTTTTGAGGTTCTTTGATCGAGAATTCAGTGGACTCCTGTCAGCGTTACTGTCCGAAGACCACGACGGCGACAGAATAGTTAAGCCTTGCTGTAGGCACCAGTCTAGAGCTGGCTGGCTTGAGCATCACTGCAACCACTGGAATGCCATATAGCCTTCACCATCCTGTGGTGGTAGACATGAGGAGAAGGCTAAACCAATGAGAGTTGTGGCCGTTGAGCCACGGATCATGCTAAATCCACGATCTGAATCCCTCCACCTACGCGACTGCAGTGCACTTAGCACCTTTAAATCTCAAGCAATCTTACGCCACCACACATGCACAAATAAATCACAAAATCAAACAACTTAACAAGTGGGACTTAGCAGCCTTACACCTTTAACCTTATAAATACATAACTATACCTCTTACTCCTCCACCTCGACCTCATTCTCATCATCCCAACCAATCTTACAAGACAACTCTTCACAAATTCAATCTCTTTATTTGATTTGTCGGCCGCACCGTCGCAAGTTAATTTTTGGGCGATCTGATTGCGACGCTGTCGGATAGAGAAATGGTCTACACAGCATTTCTGCTTGCGTACGCGGGCTTCGCACTGCTCAATTGGAGCAGTGCAATGAGCTTCCCTCCCTCCCTACTTGGCCAATCATTACGCCGCCTCGTACATCTGATAACGAAGGAACGTGATTCGAGGGAGCGCCACCAGTGCACAGTTGGAGTAGAGGTGAGACTGTGCAGACGCCATCAACAGAAGTTGCCATCGGCCTCAGTGGACCAGGAGACAACTAGCTTTGCATGACAACTGCATCCAGTCAACCTAAACTTGTTAAGGTCAATCCATCTGCAGCAGCTATCCACACTAACAAATAGCATAATTGGGACGTGTAAAAGTAAACTTATTAAACAAACTGCTTCAAATTGTAGCACTACAGCAATTAATACAAAAACAAATCTAGCAGCCCTTTTGTCCGTCCATAACAATGATTCAATGTGAGAAATCGCCATCACCACATGAGGAGACGTTGAGCCAGCAGAAATGTCAGTCAAACCACCGCGTCGCCACCTTAGAGCGAAGCGTCAATTGTGGTCATGGCAACGACAAATAAAAACAAGGGGTGATTTGTGTGGTAAGAGTAACGCATTAACAAGCACAATTAATACAATTTTTCGTGTATTAAATTTCGCGAGGTGGCATTAGTGGGTTAGTGATGCCACGCATAATGACAAATACAACAATACATATTTTAGCGCAAATATTTTAAGCACTTCACAAATTGTTGACTGACTGATCGACTAGTCCAACTCCAACTGACAAATAGTCTTAAAGTCACCTATCCCTTGACATGAGTTGATGATTATAATGATTAAATGGCGATTGACACCTTAGATGGACAATGCTCTCTACCAGAGTTCGTTGGGTTTTTATACAGCCTGACATTCTGTCGCTCAATTTGGTGTGTGCGTGACTGGCCAGAGCAGCAAACCAACCGAAAATCCGCCTGATCGACAGCTAGCGATTGTGTTGCTTTGTCAATGTTCTCTGGAGTGCGTCGATACCATCAGTGAAATTTGAGAACATGAGGTTTGTTTACCTTACCACCCAATGGTGATGAAGTTGCATATTATGAGTTCCCTCATTTCTGCCTATACTTCCAACGCAACTGTGGCTCAATGTAGCCCATGGCATGGCCTGGCATAGGGGCGAACCCAGTGTAAGCCATTGTCCCCTCTTCTCGTCTTGAGGCGTCCGTCTTGATCACTTGATCTCTCTGTTAGGCAAGTCATCCCCAGTACAACCTAAATGCTTTTAAAGTAGATTTATCAGTGTTGCATTTTCTGACCAGCTCCCAGTGGTATGGAAATATAATTCACCTTGTCGACACCCGAGAGTTTAGTGCTGAATCGATTGTGGGTAGCTGGGTTGCTGAGAGGTTGACTGCTCTGAATAACACGACCAGGAACTACCTCAACAACTACTAAAATGTAGAGGTGAAATCCTTTAGAAGTTGTCGAAATGGATTACGAAGCCTCTGTGTCTATGCCTATGATGGCTGGGAAAGCATTTGGCTAGTGGGAGAGATAGACGACGGTTCGATGCTAAGGGGTGAAGTGAAATTGGGAGGAGACAACTGTTGTGCATATTGGTGATTCTAGTGAATTATCCGCATCAATTACTGCTTCCTTTTCCTCACCACCTCCTACAGGTCAATATGGCGTCCCTCACACATACTCACCTACCCACCTCCAAAGCACCGTTGCTTATCCCATTCCCCTTTACCCGATGCTTTCCAAAATAAGTAATGAAAATTAGCACTTGAATTGGGCGAAACTGGACTGAATCATACCACTGCGCCAAAGTTAAAGCGGATTAAAGGCTAAAAGCACGAGCAACCAGACATCAAAATAAGGAAAAAAAATAATTTTTAAATTTAATTTAAATTGACAGCAACGACTCTAACATCATTATGTTGCAGGGTAGCAGCAGTTCACCAATGCGCAGCTTCGGTGTGTGCAGAAAAAGGCTACGCAGACTATTTTATCCTTTGATAGCAGCTCCGCAAAGTCACCGAATCATGAAAATTGCGGCGATATGACTGCCTTGTCTGTCGTCGACAAGAAGACGAGGATTTGAAAATGAACTGCATGCGCAGCAAATCCCAATAACCCGAGCGCTCCAGACTCAAGCAATTGGATTCTATGAGGCTTTGTGTACCAACCGCTCACACTCTGCATGTTCCAAGAGGGTAAAGATCAAGAAGGAGAGACGAAGTCCACGGCCTTTGCACGCGTTGCAACCAGCTCTTTAAGCAATACATTCATTTTATTACTTCGAGAATTCGCAATCAAGTGATATGATTGATGCCGCTTGGGGCGTTGTTAAAACAGACATCACACGGTATTCCTGCAGACAAAACCACGAGAACTATTAACTGAGAAGCAGTGAGACGAAAAAGATTTTCATGCTTGTTTTCTCTTGCCTCTACTGTGCCTAGTGGATCCCTAAGGCCGCGAAGATTGCGAAAACTAGCTTGGGTTGAAAGGACACACCCCATGACATCAATCATGCAAAAGGTGCGGAGTTCGTCTTTCCTTACTTGGTCCTCGTTCACTCAAAACGAGTAGATTGGATGCAGGTGGGTATCAGTATCCAGAACCGGTGCTGTTGCTCCACCGCCACTGTTAATGCGATTGGCGCTGTTGCAACACTGCCAAATTCTACGGCCAGACTAACCGCAGCATCATTGGTGAAGACGGATGTGTAGCCACTTCGTCAGGTCAACACGTTTGCATTATATACGCTTTAGCTAATTAGTCCTCAGAGTTAGACGAGATGCGTTCGACGAACACGTCTCGGGCTACCGAATCGTCGTCATCTTCCTTTAAGAAAGTAAAGTACTCACTGAACTAACATCAGATCATCGATGAAGAATGTTCTTTGTCTGCTCTCACCCTAGTCTGTTTGAGGGAATAAAACCTATGCGGAAGATGATGACAAACGTATGCGCGAATGCAATCACAGAAATCAACAGATCCATTGAAATGTGTGGCAGACTCAGCACTAAAGCTTCCTTGGTACAATGATGAGCGGGGATCAAGTGTCCCTATTTGTCCCTTCTCTACGACCTCCAGCTCCTTACCTTTTGTATAATCGCATGATTCAAAAAGTGATTTCGCTACACCTTGCGCTTCAACTGCTTCTTCTGAATGAATAAGGCTTCTTAGCCTAATCTTTTTATTGCATCAATACGAAAGCCAAGGTGGAGGCGACAATCGCTTAATCTATTGTACACTTTCGCGAATGAGTTAGTAAACTGCGGCCATTGCACCCAGTAATAGCACACAAGGGAACAGCTTCGCTCTGTCTGGAGGCCGTCCATATAATCCATTTACTCGCGTCTGGCACGCTCGAGTTATTGGATGCTGTTACGCATGCAACTCATTTCCAAATCCTCGTCTTCTCGTCGAAGACAGGCAAGGCAGCTACACCGTCGCAAGTTTCATCGTTTGATAGTTTGGTGATGACGCTGTCGGAGGCTGAAGTAGTCTGCGCAGCCTTCTTCTGCACGCACCTAGTCTTTGCACTGGTGAACTGCTGTCGCAATGCAGTCAACCTGGTGACATGGTGACAGCAGAGGTGCTCCTGTCAATTTGAGTTTTCTCTTTGCAGTTTTTGCTGCTTGGTTGCTAGTGCTCCTTACTTTTTGTCCTCTTTCACTCTGGCATTGTGGTATGATCCAAATGAAGTTTTGGCCACATCAAGTGCTAGTTTTATTAACCATTTGAAGGGAAGTATCAACTAAAAGGGGATGGGATAAGCAATGTTGCGTTGGAGGTGGGTAGATGAGTAGGTGTGAGGGACGCGAAGGTCACCCGTAGGTAGCGGTCGGGATTAATGGAATGAATAGAAGGAAACAGTAAGTGATGCGCATAATCCACCGGGATTACTAATATGCACAACAGTTATCTCCTCCAGTTTACTTTACTTCTCATTGTTAAACTTTCGTCTTCCTCTCCAACTAGCCAAATGCTCTCGCTTTCGATGACTTTAGACCCTGCATGTGACCATAGGTGACACATGCATAGCCACTGAGAGGTGATTATTTCAGGTGAAAATTATTTCCCAGCAGTTTCTCAACCCACTCGAAAGAACTCTGCATGATTTTATAGTGTCTGCGCAAAACTTCTCCAATCGTGTCATTTAAAGCAGTCGACATCTCAGCATCTCTACTACCCACACTCATTCTAGCTGTAGACTTATCGGATGTTGACAAGGAAGCCATTGCTGCAACAGCACTCTCTCGCCATCTTCTGTACACCTCAACGGACGGCTACCGTCACTGCGCATCGATCTTAGTAGAACAGGGCGATTCTCATCAGACCGATAAATCTGGATCTCTCGCTGCCAATAACACGATCTTACAGTGATCCAGTAAAGTAATGAACTGCTGCTGAACACTACATAGCAGAGGCGAGCGACGAGTTAAATCCAACTCGAAACACTGATGGAAGAATAGCTTCCAGACAAAGCGGTGTGCTCTATCCTGTGCAATTGCCGGATACAATGGCAGAATTATGTAAACGCGTTCGGAAAGGTGTGCAATGAGTTCAGCGCTTGTCTGCCCCTTCTTGGCTTTTGTCTTCCTTAAGATGAAAAGAGGGAGAACAAGTAGGGGACAAACTTCGTTGGCGATATGGCAAATAAGGTAAAGAGAGGAGGTTTGAGCTCGTTTGACTGAGAATACTCCTTACTCGAAGGTAAATAATGATAATTGTGTATGAGAACGTGCATCCACATCTACTTCAGTTGTGCCGATACATCGAAACAAACAGCGACCAACCAACATTAGCAAGAGCCGATGTGATAACAGAAGAATCAATGACACTACACTGTCTTTCAGACGACGATATAGAGAGGCATTTGATTTCCTACCGATACTCAACACCAGCATCTGTCTCGTAACCGTGACCGATGCAGCCAGAGATGCCAAAGACGCCTAATTATGCCTCTACAACTGTGCTCTCCTCCTCGTCTCTGTGGTCAGTGCTAACCTGATCTAAAGGAAGAGGATTATGTCCTCATTATGACAGTGCGAACCAGGACCTTAACAACACATGTATTTAGGACTGTTTTAATGCATTGCTTGGGTAAATTGTGGGAATTGCTCTGAACAACACTTGAGTTACCTACTGGTTACCCCATGGAAACCCTTCAACGTAGCCGAAATGTGATCCCCCTTACTGCCACGTTGCTCGTGACGCCCTCGATAGCATGCAGACTATCAGTGCAATTAGTTGATCATGTTCACGCGAAGAAATTGTCTCCTCCCTATTTGAGAGGACAGTCGTATGATTAAGATGAGCTGTCGGAATAATTCCGCCCACCATCGACATGGTAGGGTCTGGCTCCACAAATTCATAGTAAATTCTTTAACAGCGCATAAAGAGGGCGCCGCCAAAACTGATTTTATACACGTTAGGCAAAACACATTCAAACCACAATTGACGGAACCGTTTTTGATGTTGACCTGAGTAGGATGCATTGCGTTGAATGTAATACAGACAACAATTTACAATTGTGAAACCTCCATGCTTCTCTTATTCCTTAGATTAACACCCTTCCCTTCTTTACGGAGGACTCACGCTCAAATGGAACGGCTACACATTGACATAATGGATTTGGGGACAGACTAGCATTATGAGGTTGTGAAGTAACCTCCACATGATTGTAATCATTTTGAATGTTCTTGAGGAGGATGAAGGATTGTACGTCAACTAAGAGTGCGAATGTTGTAGTATTCTTGCCAAAGTGAGGTGGCAGCAGCGTTGCACACAATCCATTGACTAATCAAATGTACAAGAGCAGTTCGTCTAAGCCTAGCCTCCATGCAGAGGAGATCGTCGCATGTCTACAGTGAGAAGTCGGTTTCAGCATCTATGCAACAACATCCGATCACTTAAGCGTGACGGACGCGAGTAGACAGAGCGAAGCTGTTCCCTTGTGTGCTATTACTGGGTGCAATGGCCGCAGTTTACTAACTCATTCGCGAAAGTGTACAATAGATTAAGCGATTGTCGCCTCCACCTTGGCTTTCGTATTGATGCAATGAAAAGATTAGGCTAAGAAGCCTTACTCACTTATTTTCTGTCCCTTATATCTTCAGTGATTTTAGTCCCTTCGCCTACTCATTGCTACACAGATAAATAAGAAGCAGTTGAAGCGCAAGGTGTAGCGAAATCACTTTTTGAATCATGCGATCATACAAAAGGTAAGGAGCTGGAGGTCGTAGAGAAGGGACAAATAGGGACACTTGATCCCCGCTCATCATTGTACCAAGGAAGCTTTAGTGCTGAGTCTGCCACACATTTCAATGGATCTGTTGATTTCTGTGATTGCATTCGCGCATACGTTTGTCATCATCTTCCGCATAGGTTTTATTCCCTCAAAAAGATTAGGGTGAGAGCAGACAGGGAGCATTCTTCATCGGTAATATAATGTTATTTCAGTGAGTACTTTACTTCCTTAAAGGAAAATGACGACGATTCGGTAGCCCGAGACGTGTTCGTCGAACGCATCTCGTCTAACTCTGAGGACTAATTAGCTAAAGCGTATATAATGCAAACGTGTCGACCTGACGAAGTGGCTACGCATCCGTCTTCACCAATGATGCTGCGGTCAGTCTGGCCGTAGAATTCAGCAGTGTTGCAACAGCGCCAATCGCATTAACAGTGGCGGTGGAGCAACAGCACCGGTTCTGGATACTGATATCCACCTGCATCCAATCTACTCGTTTTGAGTGAATGAGGACCAAGTAAGGAAAGACGAACTCCGCACCTTTTGCATGATTGATGTCATGGGGTGTGTCCTTTCAACCCAAGCTAGTTTTCGCAATCTTCGCGGCCTTAGGGATCCACTAGGCACAGTAGAGGCAAGAGAAAACAAGCATGAAAATCTTTTTCGTCTCACTGCTTCTCAGTTAATAGTTCTCGTGGTTTTGTCTGCAGGAATACCGTGTGATGTCTGTTTTAACAACGCCCCAAGCGGCATCAATCACATCACTTGATTGCGAATTCTCGAAGTAATAAAATGAGATTATTTCTTAAAGAGCTGATCGCAACGCGTGCAAAGGCCGTGGACTTCGTCTCTCCTTCTTGATCTTTACCCTCTTGGAACATGCAGTGTGAGCGGTTGGTACACAAAGCCTCATAGAATCCAGTTGCTTGAGTCTGGAGCGCTCGGGTTATTGGGATTTGCTGCGCATGCAGTTCATTTTCAAATCCTCGTCTTCTTGTCGACGACAGACAAGGCAGTCATATCGCCGCAATTTTCATGATTCGGTGACTTTGCGGAGCTGCTATCAAAGGATAAAATAGTCTGCGTAGCCTTTTTCTGCACACACCGAAGCTGCGCATTGGTGAACTGCTGCTACCCTGCAACATAATGATGTTAGAGTTGTTGCTGTCAATTTAAATTAAATTTAAAAATTATTTTTCTTTCCTTATTTTGATGTCTGGTTGCTCGTGCTTTTAACCTTTAATCCGCTTTAACTTTGGCGCAGTGGTATGATTCAGTCCAGTTTCGCCCAATTCAAGTGCTAATTTTCATTACTTATTTTGGAAAGCATCGGGTAAAGGGAAATGGGATAAGCAACGGTGCTTTGGAGGTGGGTAGGTGAGTATGTGTGAGGGACGCCATAGTAACCTGTAGGTGGTTGTCAGGATTGATCAAATAAGTGGGAAAATGAAGCAGTCATTGATGAGGATTATTCACTAGAATCACCAATATGCACAACAGTTGTCTCCTCCCAATTTCACTTCACCCCTTAGCATCGAACCGTCGTCTATCTCTCCCACTAGCCAAATGCTTTCCCAGCCAGCATAGGCATAGACACAGAGGCTTCGTAATCCATTTCGACAACTTCCAAAGGATTTCACCTCTACATTTTAGTAGTTGTTGAGGTAGTTCCTGGTCGTGTTATTCAGAGCAGTCAACCTCTCAGCAACCCAGCTACCCACAATCGATTCAGCACTACACTCTCGGGTGTCGACAAGGTGAATTATATTTCCATACCACTGGGAGCTGGTCAGAAAATGCAACACTGATAAATCTACTTTAAAAGCATTTAGGTTGTACTGGGGATGACTTGCCTAACAGAGGGATCAAGTGATCAGGACGGACGCCTCAAGACGAGAAGGGTGGACAATGGCTTACACTGGGTTCGCCTCAACGTCAAGCCATTCCATGGGCTACATTGAGCCACAGCTGCGTTGGAAGTATAGGCAGAAATGAGGGAACTCATAATATGCAACTTCATCACCATTGGGTGGTAAGGTAAACAAACCTTTAGTTCTCAAATTTCACTGATGGTATCGACGCACTGCAGAGAACATTGACAAAGCAACACAATCGCTAGCTGTCGATCAGGCGGATTTTCGGTTGGTTTGCTGCTCTGGCCAGTCACGCACACACCAAATTGAGCGACAGAATGTCAGGCTGTATAAAAACCCAACGGACTCTGGTAGAGAGCATTGTCCATCTAAGGTGTTAATCGCCATTTAATCATTATAATCATCAACTGATGTCAAGGGATAAGTGCCTTTGGGACTGTTCGTCAGTTGGAGTTGGACTAGTCGGTCAGTCAGTCAACAATTTGTGAAGTGCTTAAAATATTTGCGCTAAAATATGTATTGTTGTATTTGTCATTATGCGAGGCATCACTCACCCACTAATGCCACCTCGCAAAATTTAATACACGAAAAAATTGTATTAATTGTGCTTGTTAATGCGTTACTCTTACCACACAAATCACCCCTTGTTTTTATTTGTCGTTGCCATGACCACAATTGACGCTTCGCTCTAAGGTGGCGACGCGGTGGTTTGACTGACATTTCTGCTGGCTCAACGTCTCCTCATGTGGTGATGGCGATTTCTTACATTGAATCATTGTTATGAACGGACAAAAGGGCTGCTAGATTTGTTTTTGTATTAATTGCTGTAGTGCTACAATTTGAAGCAGTTTGTTTAATAAGTTTACTTTTACACGTCCCAATTATGCTATTTGTTAGTGTGGATAGCTGCTGCAGATGGATTGACCTTAACAAGTTTAGGTTGACTGGATGCAGTTGTCATGCAAAGCTAGTTGTCTCCTGGTCCACTGAGGCCGATGGCAGCTTCTGTTGATGGCGTCTGCACAGTCTCACCTCTACTCCAACTGTGCACTGGTGGCGCTCCCTCGAATCACGTTCCTTCGTTATCAGATGTACGAGGCGGCGTAATGATTGGCCAAGTAGGGAGGGAGGGAAGCTCATTGCACTGCTCCAATTGAGCAGTGCGAAGCCCGCGTACGCAAGCAGAAATGCTGTGTAGACCATTTCTCTATCCGACAGCGTCGCAATCAGATCGCCCAAAAATTAACTTGCGACGGTGCGGCCGACAAATCAAATAAAGAGGTTGAATTTGTGAAGAGTTGTCTTGTAAGATTGGTTGGGATGATGAGAATGAGGTCGAGGTGGAGGAGTAAGAGGTATAGTTATGTATTTATAAGGTTAAAGGTGTAAGGCTGCTAAGTCCCACTTGTTAAGTTGTTTGATTTTGTGATTTATTTGTGCATGTGTGGTGGCGTAAGATTGCTTGAGATTTAAAGGTGCTAAGTGCACTGCAGTCGCGTAGGTGGAGGGATTCAGATCGTGGATTTAGCATGATCCGTGGCTCAACGGCCACAACTCTCATTGGTTTAGCCTTCTCCTCATGTCTACCACCACAGGATGGTGAAGGCTATATGGCATTCCAGTGGTTGCAGTGATGCTCAAGCCAGCCAGCTCTAGACTGGTGCCTACAGCAAGGCTTAACTATTCTGTCGCCGTCGTGGTCTTCGGACAGTAACGCTGACAGGAGTCCACTGAATTCTCGATCAAAGAACCTCAAAAAGTGGTCTAATGACGTGATTTGGATTGTATAGATGCTGAAACCGACTTCTCACTGTAGACATGCGACGATCTCCTCTGCATGGAAGTTAGGTTTAGACGAACTGCTCTTGTACACATGATTGGTCAATGGATTGCAA
Source organism: Taenia hydatigena (assembly GCA_036345935.2). NCBI lineage: Eukaryota > Metazoa > Platyhelminthes > Cestoda > Cyclophyllidea > Taeniidae > Taenia > Taenia hydatigena. Next base: position 28,570,572 of record JADWOT020000001.1, on the reverse strand, counting down.
GCAATGCTGCTGTCACCTCACTTTGGCAAGGGTGCTGAAGCATTCGGACGCTTAGACGACGTGAAATCCTTCACTCTCCTCATAAACATTCAAAATGATTGGACAATCATGTGGAGGTTACTTCACAGCCTCAAAATGCTAGTCTGTCCCCAAATCCATGGTGCCGACGTGTAGCCTCGATCATCCAAATGGTTTTTCTTCACACATTGTAACGGGTCGTTTCGTTTGAGCGTGAGTCCTCCGTAAAGAAGAGAAGAACGATAGCCTAAGGAAGGAGAGAAGAATAGAGGTTGTACAATTGTAACTTGTTGTCTGTATCACATTCAACGCAAGGCATCCTACTCAGATCAACATCAAAAACGGTTTCGTCAATTGTAGTTTGAATGTGTTTTGCCCGACGTGGATAAAATCAGTTCCGGTGGTGCCCTCTTTATGCGCTGTTAGAGAGTTTATTAGGAATTGGTAGAGCCAGACCCAACCATGTCGATGGTGGGCGGAATTATTCCGACAGCTCATCCCAATCATGCGACTATCCTCTCAAACAGGGAGAGGACAATTTCTCCGCACTAATAATCGCACTGATAGTTCGCTCGCCAACGAGGGAACAGCAAGAAGTGTGGCAGTCAATAAAGATCATAATTCGGCCACGTTAAAGGGGTCAAGCGATCCCCTCAATTTATTCAAATTATGCATCAGCACACTCCTAAAGGCATGTGCTGTTCAGGTCCTGGTTCTCACTGTCATAATGGGACATAACCTTCTTCCTTGAGGTCAGGGCAGCACAGACCACAGAGACGGAGGAAAGCACAGTTGTAGAGGCTTAATCGGGCGTCTTTGGCACCTCTGGCTGCATTGCTCATGGTTACGAGCCAGATGCTAGTGTTGATATTGACTGCGTTGGTGGTAGGGGATTCTCGGACGCAGAGTAACGGTAGAACAGCAAATGCCTCTCTATATCGTCGTCCGAAAGACAAAGTGTAGTGTCGTTGCTGGTATTGCTGTCATCATATCAGCGAATTCAAACTTTATCACTATACCTTATTTGCCATGTCGCCGACGAAAATTGTCCCCCACGTGTTCATCCGCTTTTCATCCCGAGGAAGACAAAAGCCAAGGAGGGAGAGACAAGCGCTAACTCATTGCACACCCTTTTGAACGCGTCGGTATAATTCTGCTATTACATCCGGCAATTGCACAGGATAGAAGCCATTCGTCCATTAGTGTCTCAAGTTGGGATCGTCTCTTTGCTCCTCTCTGCTATATAGTGTTCAGCACTTATTCATTACTTTACTGGATCCTTGTAAGAGCGTGTTATTGACAGTGAGAGATCCAACTTTATCGGTCTGATGGGATTCGCCCTGTTCTGCTAAGATCGATGCGCAATGATGGTAGCCGTCCGTTGAGGTGTCCAGAAGATGGCGAGAGAGTGCTGTTGCAGCGATGGATCGCTCCCAAAAATTTAGGTCTTTTGGGAATGGAACGAGGTCGGTTAATTTCCTCAAGTCATTCAAAGGCGAGCTACCATTCCAATGATTGATGAGAAGCAGTCGACAGTCCCACTCACCTCTACCCAACCGGCAGCCCAAGCTAACTGCAAACGCCCTCAAAGAGCTCCTTTGCGTATGCACCCTTAGCCTCACTGATTTGTGTTGATGACACTCCAGCCCCTTCCTCACCTTTGGCATATTTCCAAGTAAGCAGGCTGTGCAAGCATTGCTCCTCTGGTGACTGGGCGATCATCATGCGGAGGTCACATGTTTGTGGCCTCGATCACAATTGATAGATTAGTAGCCTCCAGATAAAGCGATCTGTACCTCTGTTCACAATTTGTGGCTGTAATGTCAGCAGCGGTGTGCCAACAAGTCCGAGAAGGACTGCACTAGGTTCAACGTTCACCTCTCCTACTGGGCGTCCTTTAACTCTACTGATGGGATGCTGCTCCTATCATGGCGCAAATATCTTGGGATTATTTGATTTCTTGCTCACCACAAGCCACGTTAAAGCATCAATTGGCTGTACGATGAGGGTTTCACTGTCGTGTGAAGGATAGGTGCGTCAACATTTTTCTCAACTGAGGTTTTTTTTAATATAGCTTACGCTTAGACGTGGTGACGTGGGGACCACTTAAGTGGTGACTGCAGTTGCAGAATGCTATTGCTGCAAAGCATCAATGCGTGTTGGCATTCTGTGCTTAATCTGCTGACTGGAAGCAGATGAGGAGGAGTGGACGCTAACTCTGCAGACACAGACATAGATGCTAGAAGGTGGTTTGGTAAATGTTGGACCGAACTAGGATGCGGAATAGGCAGTTGGCTGGCCCATTATACGACACACTGGCACTGCGACTTGTTACTCATTAGTTAGTTAGTAGTTATGCGTTGTGCGCGGATGTGCCCGGCCCACTAAATTTGCCTTGTATATTGATCAATGACTGTTTGGTGCAGTTTGTTTGTGAGTCCGTGGTGCAGCCGTTAAGTATGTTGATGGTCGGAGGAATATACTGTGGTATAGATTAGCAGTGCAGGGAAGTCTGAAGAGCGTCATGTTTATTGCTGCCACCATCCACTTTCCTGAATGCCTTTAATGCCACAGCCAATTATATTACCCTCTTGTCACTACTTCTCCATCTCGGTAGGTCGACGATCATCCAGAGACCAAGCCTTTGCCATGCTTCTGGCAGCAAGCGAAACACACTTGACGTGTCAATTAACGTTTGTGCCATCCAAAGCAATCCAAAGGCATTATAACCATCTTAAACAAATCCCTGTTAGCCCATCTAAGCCTCAAATGCAGTGCGTAGACACCACCACTCTTAATTGACATCTCGAGATTTAGTTACTCTACCGGCCTTGTCGTGTTGCAACGTCATTGCTTGCATTGTTTTGCACTACAATGGGTTCGGTGGGTAATCATAAGCCTGCCACTCAGTCGCGCAAGTTATTGAATGCCAGTCTGGTCGAGCCGGCAAACCAACTGATCATCCATCTGACCAACTGCTAGCAACTGTGCTACTGTGTTAATTAAGATCCCGAGATGTGGTTAATCCACCGCTCAATAGTGACGAATTTGCAGATCATGAAGATCCTCATTTCGACTTCTATGTCCGACACAGCTCTGGCGTATTTTAGGACGTGGAATGCTTGGCAGGGAAGTGAACCCACTCTGAGTCACCGTCTCCTCTGCTTGTCTCGAGGCTTCCGTTTAACTCAATTAATCTCCACTGTGAGGCTAGTATTTCCCAGTAAAATCAACTGTTTTGGGATGGAGCTATCGGTGCTGCATTCTCGTCTCAGCTTCCAGTAATAGGAAAACGTCGGTTTCCTTGTCAACATGCGATAAGTCTAGAGCTAGAATGAGTGTGGGCAGACGGATCGCTGAGAGGTCGACTGCTTTAAATAACACGATTGGAGATGTTTTGCGCAGACACGATAAAATCATACAGAGTTTTTTCGAGTGGATCGAGAAACTGCTGGGAAATAATTTTTGCCTGAAATAATCACCTCTCAGTGGCTATGCTTGTGCCACCTATGGTCATATGGTCACTTGTTGCATGTGTCATCCCGACGACTCTATGCGAGCTCTAAAGTCATCGAATGCGAGAGCATTTGGCTAGTTGGAGAGGAAAACGACAGTTTAATGATGAGAAGTAAAGTGAACTGGAAGAGACAACTGTTGTGCATATTGGCAATCCTTTTATTTATTTCCAATAATCCCGACCACCCCTTATAGGTGGCCTTTGCGTCCCTCACCCCTACTCACCTACCCACTTCCAACGCACCGTTGCTTCTTTCATCCCCTTTTAGTCGATACTTTCCTTAAAGTAGTTAATGAAACTAGCACTTGATCTGGCCAAAACTTTATTTGGATCATATCACAATGCCAGAGTGAAAGAGGACAGAAAGTAAGGAGCACTAGCAACCAAGCAGCAAAAACTGCAAAGAGAAAACTCAAATTGACAGGAGCACCTCTGCTGTCACCATGTCACCAGGTTGACTGCATTGCGACAGCAGTTCACCAGTGCAAAGACTAGGTACGTACAGAAGAAGGCTGCGCAGACTACTTCATCCCCTGACAGCGTCATCACCTAACTGCCGAACGATGAATCTTGCGATGCTGTAGCCGCCTTATCTGTCTTCGACGAGAAGACGAGGATTTGGAAATGAGTTGCATGCGTAACAGCATCCAATCACTGGAGCGTGTCGGACGCGTGTAGATGGATTATATGGACGGCCTCCAGACAGAGCGAAGCTGTTCCCTTGTGTGCATTTACTAACGCATTCGCGAAGGTGTGCAATAGATTAAGCAATTGCTGCCCCCACCTTGGCTTTCGTTTTGATGCAATGAAAAGATTAGGCTAAGAAGCCTTATTCACTCATTGTCTGTCCCTCATATCGTCAGTGATTTTTGTCCCTTCGCCTACAAATTACTACACAGATGCAGAAGAAGCGGTTGAAGCGCAAGATGTTGCAAAATTACTTTTTTGAATCATGCGATCATACAAAAGGGTAAGGATCTGGAGGGTGGTAAAGAAAGGACAAATGGGGCCACTTGCTCCTCGTTCATCATTGCACTCAAGAAGCTTTAGTGTTGAGTCCGCGACACATTTCAATGGATTTGTTGATTTCTGTGATTGCATTCGCGCATGCGTTTGTCATCATCTTCCGCATAGGTTTTATTCCCTCAAACAGACTAGGGTGAGAGCAGACAAAGAACATTCTTCATCGATGATCTGATGTTAGTTCAGTGAGTACTTTACTTTCTTAAAGGAAGATGACGACGATTCGGTAGCCCGAGACGTCTTCGTCGAACGAATCTCGTCTAACTCTGAGGACTAATTAGCTAAAGCGTATATAATGCAAACGTGTCGACCCGACAAAGTGGCCACACATCCGTCTCCACTAATGATGTGGTGGTGAGTCTGACCCTAGAATTCAGCAGTGTTGCAGCAGCACCAATCGCATTAACAGTGGCGGTGAAGCAACAGCACCGGTTCTGGATACTGATACCCACCTGCATACAATCTACTCGTTTCGAGTGAATGAGGACCAAGTAAGGAAAGACGAACTCCGCACCTTTACACACCCTTGCGAATGCTGCCTCGATAAGTTTTGAGACTCGATGAACTTAGTCCTTACAAGCATCAAGTGATAATCACCGTCTCATGTCGGTGCGTACACTTCTTGCATGATTGATGTCATGGGGGGTGTCCTTTCGACCCAAGCTAGTTTTCGCAATCTTCGCGGCCTTAAGAATCCACTAGGCACAGAAAAGGCAAGAGAAAACAAGCATAAAAATCTTTCCTGTCTCACTGCTTGTCAGTAAATAGCTCTCGTGGTTTCGTCTTTAAGAATGCCGTGTGATGCCTGTTTTAACAACGCCCCACGCGGCATCAATCACATCACTTGAAATCGAATTCTCGAAGTAATTAAATAAAAGTATTGCTTAAAGAGCTGATCGCAATGCGTGCAAAGGTCAACAGGTTCGTCTCTCCTTCTTGATCTCTACACTCTTGGAACAAGCAGAGTGTGAGCAGTTAGCACACAAAACCTCATAGAATCCAACTGCTCGAATCTGGCGCGCTCGGGTTATTGGGAGCTGCTGCGCACGCAGTTCATTTTCAAATCCTCGTCTTCTTGCCGACGACAGACATGGCAGTCACATCGCCGCAATGTTCATGCTTCGGTGATTTTACGAAGCTGTTATCAAGAGAAGAAATGGTCTGCGTAGCCTTCTTCTGCACAAACCAGGCTGCGCATTAGTTAACTGCTGCTGCCTGGTAATGTAATGACATTACAGGTGTTGATGCCAATTTAAATTAACTTCGATACTAGTTTTTTGCCTCATTTTGATGTTTGGCTGCTCGTGCTTTCTACTTTTTATCCGCCTTCACTTTGGCATAGTGGTATGATTCAATCAAGTTTCGCCCACTTCAAGTACTGACTTTCATTACTCATTTTGAGGAGCATCGAATAAAGGGGGATGGGATAAGCAACGGTGCTTTAGGATGGGTAGGTGAGTATGTGTGAGGGACGCCATAGTAACCTGTAAGTAGGAAAAAGAAGCAGTAATTAATGCGGATAATCCACTAGAATCACCAATGCGCACAACAGTATTCTCCTCCCAATTTCACTTCACTACTTAGCATCGAACTGTCGTCTATCTCTCCCACTAGCCAAATGCCCTCGCACTGGATGACTTCAGACCTCGCATGGAGTCGTCAGAATGACGTCAGTGACAAACCAGACAAAAGTGTCTGCTCAGCCAGCATAGGCATAGACATAGACACAGAGGGGTGATCACCTTAGGTTGAATGAATTCTTTAGCAATTCCATAATCCACTTAACAACTTCTAAAGGATTTTACCTCTGCATTTCAGTAGTTGTTGAGGTAGTGCCTAGTCGTATTATTTGAAGCAGGGTGTATCAAGTGATTAAGACAGACGCCTTGAGACAAGGAGAGGAGACAATAGCTTACGTTGGGTTCGTCTCTATGCCGACCCACTCCATGGGCTATAATAAGCCACAGTTGCATTGGAAGCATAAGTCGAAATGAGGAAATTAATGGCATGCAACTTTGTCACCATTGGATGGTTAGGTAAACAAATCTCCAGTTCTCAAATTTCACTGATGGTATCGACGCACTCCAGAGGACACTGACAAAGCAACACAATCGCTAGCTGTTGGTCAGGCGGATTTTCAGTTGGTTTGTCGCTTTGACCAGTCACGAACTCAACAACTTGCGCGACAGAATGGTAGGTTGTGTAAAACCCCAACGAACTCTAGCAGAGAGCGTTGTCCATCTAAGGTGGCAATTGCCGTCGATATCATCACAATCATCAATCTATGCCAAAAGATCAGTCCTGCTGGTGCTATTAATCAGTTGGATGGTCACTTACTTAGTTGATGAACTAGTCAGTCAGTCAACAATTTATGCAGGAGCTAATTTAAAAATTCGCATTCTTTCTCACTTGGTTGTCAGCGTGTCTAGCTGGTTGGCTGGAAGCTTGTTGAGAGCATATCAAGTTTACCGAATGGGCAAAAGAAGCAGGGGTAGCCGTCAGTAAATCAAGGCGCTGAGTAGCTGCTGGTTAACCTGGAGCCACAGTCGCCCTACAATCAGTTTGTCATCGACTCGACCAGCTTATTGAACCATAGATCTGCAAGTCAGTGAGGGACGCTGAATGGTGCAGTAATAAATGATTACAAGCAAAATTGGAAATGACTAGTTGACATTGTTGATGCACACACGATAGTTGGCAGCAGTAACTTCTTAAAGACTATATCTGAACTCTTTAAAATGAGTTGGCAGAAAGGAATATCGTGGGAGTCTGACGTCGCACTGGTCCCAATCGCCACATTATGACATTGGTTAATAGGGAAGATTGTGCTTCCATGTCTTGGTGAACGTTGGTCCATTCATTGTTTGGATGTGCTAGTAACATTCACTCTCTCTCACCTATCGAATTTCCAAGATGGGTGATCCGGATATTTGACGTTAGATTCCACTTCTCACTTTGGTCTTCAGTAGAACTAACTGAGAACATAAAGACGCGACTGTTCAGGGGTGTTGGGTGAATTGGAAGAGGTACACCTCCTCCTTTAGTCCAAAGCATATGCCAGAGTCTCAGAGAATGGGAACTGAGTGCTTTTTCTATAGCAGCAAGGGGTGATTAACGAGTGCTCCTCGACCTCCTGTGGGGCTTGACTGTAATCGCACTCCTTTATAAAGAGCCAAGTACGCCTCTCAAGTGAGGCGAGGGACGAAGGCGAATATTTAGGCTTGGATTTTATCTTGGAGCGCATTCGGACGTACTATCCCATGGTGCAATGTTTAAAGTTGGCGTAAATATGTACCACTTCTCTGTGGGCTTTCTGGATTTCCTGAAAATCGACGATTTCTTTGCGACAGAGTCATGTCACCTTCGCCTCGAAGATCGATGAGCCAGCCATACAGCCCTTCCAACATTTTGATGACTCGATGATGAGGCCAGACAACGAATGCATCTGCGAGACGTCCTTCCGTACCTATCTGTCAATCAGTCAGTTTGCTTATTTACTTGCATGGAAGGACATGAAATGACGTCAGACAGCATAGGCATAGTTACAGACACGGAGGAGCGATTACCTCCAGTTGAGTGAATCCTTTAACAGTTTCTCAATCCACCAACAACCTCTGGAGGGTTCCACCTCCACATTAAAGAATTGCTGAGGCAGTGCCTGTACAAACCTACTCTGATCGTATTATTTGTAGCAATTTACCTCTCAGCAAATCCGACTACCCACGATCAATTCGGCACTACACTCTCGGATGTCGACAAGGTGAATGACACTTTCGTATCACTAAAAGCAGGTCATAAAATGAAGCACTGATAGCTAAAACTCAAAAACATTTGATTTTCACTGGGAAAGACTTGCCTGACAGAGTAAAATCAAGTGATCAAGACGGCCTCTTCGAGACAAGGAGAGGAGACAATAGCTTACAATGGGTTCGTCTCTACGCCGACCCATTCCATAAGCTACAATAAGCCGCAGTTGCTTTGGAAGTATAGGTCGAAATGAGGAAATTCATGGCATGCAACTTCGTCACCACTAGGTGGTAAGATGAGCGAATCTCCAGCTCTCAAATTTCATTGGTAGTATCGACGCACTCCAGAGGACACTGACAAAGCAACACAGTCGCTAGCTGTTGGCCAGGCGGATTTTCAGTTGGTTTGCTGCTTTGACCAGTCACGAACTCAACAACTTGCGCGACAGAATGGCAGTTTGTGTAAAAACCCAACGAACTCTGGCAGAGAGCGTTGTCCATCTAAGATGTCAATTGGCATATTCTTAGCTTCCATTTGAGCATTTTAACAGCATTTATATTCAAGGCTCTCAGACTGCCCATCTTCATCTCTCCTAGTTATCCACTGCTCATTTATCTTCTGACTCGTTAGACTAACCCAGCTATCTCGTAAACCAACAATCTCTAACAGCGGTAACTCAGAGGAAGGCAAAGGCAGCTACTCCCAGCAATAGAATCTGGCGAGCGAAGATGTGGAAAAAATTCCCTCTTATTTGTTCTTTTCAGTCCCTTAACTCCCAGTGGATCCTAGCTCCACTGAAATTAAGAGAACTCGCTTAGTCAGAAGGACACCTCTGTAGATATCACACTTGCAAGAAGTAAGCGTAACGATTGGATTGTAAAGTCGACTGGATGGTTGTAAGGGCGAAGTTAGGCAAAGGTCTAAAATTTATCGAGGCTGGTAGATGTACCTTTGAAGAGTCAAGTTTACTGATACTTGGCTCAGCCTTTACATGACTATGAATTGCCCATCGTATTGCTAAGCACAAGACCGGCATCTTGTACCTCGGTCGGTTAGTGTCATAACTAGGCTTGTGGTCAGTAAGACATCGCACATCCTTTTAAATGGTCTCCATCCGAATCGAGGGAATGTCATCCTCCATGCAAGGTGGGGCTGCTCCTTTGCACCCCGTTCCCATCTTCGAGGTCACAATTTTAACAAATTATCCGTAGAAGTTTGCCTGATGGATTTTGCGTTTATCTTCCCCTCCTTGGCCTTCAATTCCCTACTCTACTCGTCGCAAGAGAACGGAAGTAGCTTTACGCACCTTGGAAGTCATCTTTGCATAATGGATTTAGTTCCCTTTCTGAACGAGAAGCATGCCTTCTGAACACCCATCGTCTGACTAAGAGGATGTTTCAGCAAGGCGAGTGTGCCGACGTTAAGAATTTGTCAGACATTCATTATCATATGATGGCAAAACTGGCAGAACCATTTGACAGTTGGAAGCATGTATTTACTCATCAACTCTCTAGCAGCTGCAGCAATCTCAGCGACGGTGACGATAAATACAGGAGCCTGACATCTTACTAGTGCTCGTTCCTCAACAAGCCTCAATTACCTCCACGGTGGCCATCATCGTGGTAGTGATCACCATCGTCAGACAGTTTGATCAAAATTTGAAGTGTTACTGCGCGAGTTGTGCAAACACTGACCAATCAACCTTGCCAAGTTTCCGAGATGCAATTTCGAACATTTGACGCCACAGGCTGTTTAGTGCTGATTTTACGAGTGTAGGCCAAATTGAAAGTGCGACATTACCTACTTCTTTATTTTGAAGCTTAAATTGAGCAAAAGAAGTGTTGTTGGATGACAGAAATTTGGTTCAACTGACTCTTAGCACCGAAGCAGATGACATCGACTTGAACAAGCTCGACAAGTCGCCAGCAAAATTATGATTGTTGTAATGGCACTAAGTATTGTCGCTAATAATTTAGTGACTGTAATAATCCTACAATCTGCAAAATTGTGAACCCAAATATATGTGCACGTTGCTACATGCTCCCTTCTCGCCAGCTACAAATCGCATCATCCTATTTTTCCCATGTCTCTTCTTCGACCATTTGCTCTCCTCACCTCAGCCTATCACTCGCTCCCACAACATTACCACCAAATGCATCTTAAATTTACTTAAAAGTTGAAAGGAGGTTTTTATTAAACATAACATCATTCGCTGGATTTGTTACATTCGATCCATGCTCGCAACTGCGACTCACATCGCCTTCCTGACAACTCGCTGCCTCACACACAAACTTCAAGTCTTCGTCTTTGCTCTTACGAGCAATAAGCAAACCACATCGCTATTCTTACGTTTTGATGAAGTGAAAACATTGTCGAAAGGAAGTTGCCTTGCGTTTTGTTCTCCCTGAGTGGACATCGCTCTGCTTAAATAATGCAATGCAATCAGCTTGAATTTTTCGGATCCAACCTCTTCTTCGCAATCTGAGCTCATTGTCGAGCACCATCAATTTTGCCAAAACATGGATTTACGTCGTAAAACAGCAACGTAAACGCAAGTAGAGGATTCAAAAAACTGACATAGAATTCCTACCTACATCCTACTTTGATTACCTTCACAACTTTTCACTATGATAATAATCAAAGTAGAAGGACGGGAGGAATTATATCTCAGATCTTGAGACTATCGTCTGCGTTTGTGTTGATGTTCCGCCACAATATCTTCTAGTTCTTCGGGTATACTCATCCATCAATTCTAATCCACCCATCTGCAATGAGCCACATCATTGCTGGCATCTTCGTCATGAAGTCATCAAGGTCTGGAGGGTTGGCATCAATGCCTCCAGAGAAAGTAGACACTGTAATGGGAGAAGCCGCGCTAGGAACTAATCATTTGAGCAGTTGGTAGGCCAGGTGGATGGTTTGGTCAAACTAGAATGGAGGAACTCATCGGATAGAGGCCTGAAGACAGAGTCATTGTTGCCCATTTAACGAATGAGTCAAGGTGCAACTAAGCGAATGGGAGCTGGCAAGGAAACCAGACAGCGGCGAAGGCGCCTACCGATGAGTCCATGTTCTGGGTGTTTTCACTTAAGCGTATTGATGGTTAATGATGGCTCTTGACCTGTGAGCAATTGTCGGAAGACTTGGAGTTCGCTGGGATTGCGAGAACCCATAACACTTCACCCTCCTGAATCTGATCAATTTCGTTTTTCCTTACTAGGCACAGCCTCCTCACCAGGTTGGAACCCGCCGATATCACGAAGAGTAGAAATGTCTAACGGAAACCCACATTCTGCACGTCCATCCACCACAGAATTTGGGTCAAGCTGAATAGGCGCACTCGATTCTCACCCAGAGTAAATTTGAGCATCTGCACGCAGAGAATGTTAGGAAAGGTGAGCAAAGAGAAGGAACAAATCGCCACCGTCATTATGCCAGCTGAATTGGTGGCCGGAGAAATAACATTTCATACTGGCTCCTGCACTGCCCGCGTCAAGAGACAGGTCTATTCAAATAAATTATTATTGCATAACATTATTCAGTGGTCAACACCTGCTCGAAGTTGCTTTGGGCAAGAACTGGTCGCCACAAAAGTTGAACGTGAGGCTATGCCTAGTAAAGAAACAAAATTTATGCTTCTTACTACCCTTTGAGTTTGTTGGGTTGATTGCAGCTTCAAATGGCTGATTTTCTAAGATTCTGTCAACTTTTAACAATCTTATTTAATGACTGTTCGGCAATCAGACACGTGTTTGTTGAACGTTTCTCGTCCAAATTTGAGGACTAATTATTCAGGCAAACATAATGCAAAGGTGTCGACATGATGATGCGGCCCGACATTTGGCCTCATTAATGGTGCTGTGGTCAGTCTGGTTGTAGAATTCGGCAGAGTGGCGCAGCAGCACCAACCACAGAGACAGCGGTGAAAGAGCAAGAGCACTGGTCCTCCTCCAAACGCGTTTAATTCTCATCACCTCACCTCGTTACTCTTGTCACCAGTGATGGATACTGATGCCAATCTGTATTCGATCTACTCGTTTCGAGTGAATGAGGTTCAAGTAAGGAAAGACGAAATCCGCTACTTGGCACACCTTTGTGAATGTGTCGACACACAGCTGCTGACATTGTAACAGCTTCACGCTTCGTGGAAGTCACCGCTCAGTCAATGTGGATCGAGACCGTTTCTGCATCCATTGGTGACCTTATCACTAGACAAGCCACGTCTGCACAACTTGTCTACTTGGACAGGCAGGTGTGTTACCCGCTAGTAAAGTCGCTCGATTTCGATCCCTTGTGTTTTCTCGACCGCTAACGTTCCCATAATCATCTTTTGTCTCCTTGGTTCCATAGCGGATTGCTGCCTCAAGAAGTTTTGAGACGCGATGAACTTCGTCTTTACAATCATCTAGTGAATTTTACCGTCCCATGTCGATACGTACACTCCCTGCATGAGCGACATTGTCGGAGACGTTTTTTCGACTTGAACGAGTCCTCGTAATTTTAGCGGTCTTAGGAATATACCAAATATAGAACAGACAGAAGAGAACAAGCACATCAGAAACTTTTTCGTGCATCCGTCCGCAAGGGCCCTGTATGGTGTCTGTTTTAACAATACCTCAGGTGACATATGCTTCACTGCTTGAAAGAGAATTCTCCAAGTAGCAAAATGAAAGCATTTATTGCAAGACCGAATCGCAAAATGCATTAAGGATTGCGGATTTTATATCTCCTCCTTTGCAACGAGCAGAGTGGGAGCAGATAGTGCACAATGTCTAGTATAATCCATTCATTTGCGTTTGGCACGCCTGGACAAATGGATCATCGTCTTTTCGTTGATGACAGATGAGGCGGCCACGTCATAGCAATGTTTGTGTTTTGGTGACTTGGCGAAGACACTGCTGGAGGATGAAATAGTCTGCGCTGCCTTCTGCAGCACGTACCCAGTCTTGCAGTTCAAATTGTCGTCTTCAATCCATCGATCGATGTGCTTTTAAGCGCATCGTCGCCAGTTTCATATTTCCGTGATTCACTCGCGATGCTGTCGGCAGAAGGAGTGCTCTATGCCGTATTTCTGCTCGCGTATGTGAGCTTCGCACTGCTCAATTGGAGCAGTGCGCTGAACCTATTCACATGGTCCTACATGTAGGCAATTGTTGGATTCGCTGGAACCCTTGTCAACTGTAAGTGTGTCCATTTCGCTAATCAATCTGCTGCCTTGCAGATGTGACAAGGGAGGAGTGTGAGGTGGGGGAACGCTATCGGCGCTCAGGTGGAGTTGAGGCGAGACCCTGTGGACGCCACAAACGAAGATTGTCACCGGCCTCAGTGGACCAGGAGACAACCAGTTTTGCAATATCTCCCCTTCGTGACGAGGAGGTTGCACCGGTCACTGAGGCCGTATGTCCAGGCATTGATCCAAGTGAGTCTCACTTCCTTCTCTCTCTCTTCCTCCTCCTCCTCATCTGCATACTGGTCAAGTCACTTTGTAGGAGTTACATATCGGTTCTGGCTCAAGACTTGCTTCATGCTTTTGTGCTCAATCACTTGGTCTATAATTACTTGCAGACTCAGCATACGTCTTTCAGCTGACTTGCTTTCATTGTTTGGGCAGCTAGTAGTAGCATAGGCGATATTTTAGCCTTAGACTTCTTAGTTTGTAGGCATTATCCACATCGGCATTTACTCATTCATTAAGGTAGCAATCAAAATGTCTAATCACCAGCCTTCATCTATAAATCACACGCTTTACAATTAATAGAACATACAGGCACTAAGCTGAAGTAATTATGAGGACAGTAGCACTGGTTAAGGCTAATGTGACGCTTGAAATGTTAGAGCATTCTTTGCCATTTATTCGCAAAATTGTCAGTTTAAGTGCAATTAGTGAAAATCTCCCTTATCTTTGCGGACTAAGTATATCGACATGGGAGGGTTAATGGCTGAGGAGACGGCGATGCAAATGGAGGTGGATGATTTTCATCATGCGGTGTCTGCTGCAGTGGCAAGAGCTGCCATACCGTAAAGCGGCTTTCTGGACGTTAATCTGTCGGATACTGAAAAGAAAGAGTCCATTTTTATTGTTGGTCGAAAGAGGTTAATGGTTTTGTTACTTTGAAAGCACCATAAGTAATCTGGCTGTCCCGTGATCATCCGTCAATGTGGTCGACTTGCATTCTTTTGGTGGTCAATATTGTCAACATTTGTGTGAGGACACCTCATTAGCTATTTAAATATCGTCAGTAGTGCTCGCGATTAGCCGATACCCAAATCCCTCGTTGACTAGCAGACGAGAATTTTGATGAGATAATTAAGTGTTTTCCAAGCACATAACCGTCCTGCATCCTAAAACACTGAGTAAGCGCATACGCCTCGTTGAATAACAGTTTCGTAAGATTCTTTCTTACTTCCATTCTTTTAGCTCTGACTCAATCACCACCGCAATTCGCCAAGTTTTCGCAACAAGACACTGAGTGGGTGGAAGAGGAAGAAAAGAGATGAAAGGATGATGCACGAGTAGCATGTGGATGGATGGATGGACGGTCGGTTGGAAGAAGGTCCACGTAAATGCAAAGATAGGCCGGCTATAGAACGCATACTTCGTAAATGATTGGAATGTTTGGTGAGTACATGAATGCAGCCGAGATGGATGAGTGCAGATGCTCAACTTTGCTCTGGAGCAGATCTGTCCCCACAAAAGTTGGATGTGGTCAATTATCTAGACCTAAATTCCCCTGTGAATGGACGTGCACAATATGGATGTCGGCTAAACCGTTCTGCTCCGCATAATTTCAGCGGCATTCAAAATGGCGAGGAGTTTGTTTGGTTGTTAGCAGCCATCCGTGGTCGATTTCCTAACATGCTGCAATAGGTCCAGCGTTCATCCCATCCGACTTAGCCATCGCTTTCGCAGAACGAGTAGCTTGGGTACAGGTAAACAGCTTTGCTTATTGCTAGTTAACTGAATAACGAGGCAGCTTGATGAGGACGAAGGACGTAAGAGAAGGCCTGGTGCTGTCAATATTTCGAGGAGGCGGATGCATACACGCACGTAGCTCTGCTGATCAGAATGGCCAGATCAACCACCACACTGCATTGTCTACTAATAGATGCAGATCACCAGCCGTGTCGCATCACTAACCTGTATTCCAGAGAGGCCTTTTGGAATGTTTGCTTGCTCAGTTAGTGCCTATCACCCTCCACTGCTTCCAGTCAGCAAATAAGGAACAGGATGCCAATGCACACTGACATTTTGGAGCAATGGTGTTGTGCGACTTTTATACACCACTTGCATGCTCTCCGCTTTTACCTCCGACTCACCCTTTGATCATAATTTATCCTGTCATTGCATAAACTGTCCTTAACTGTTAGACAAGTAGGAAATTGATGAAATTATTCCTCACACTCGTACAGTCAGGTGCAAGACCGAAACCTTGCATCTCAGTCAATTGGTGCCATGACTTGGCTTGTGGTCAGTAAGGTGTCGAGCACTCTCAAGGCGTGCGTTCACACCTGCTCGTCTTTGAGGGCTTGGATGCATCACGATTCACTTGACGTCGATTCGGCTAAAGAGATGCATTGGTTTGCATGCGCTATTTCTTCATCGCTTGGAAACCTCGACTGACGGCTGCCACCGTTGGCTACCATTTTATGTACTAGCTACAGCCTGATGGAACACTTTTGGCAGACAGAAGGATTCCAGGCCATTTATTCAGAATGCCAACTCGGAATCAAAAAGAAGCAATGGGCCTTAGTAAATGTCCTGCCGTTTCTCTTCTCTTGCTATTGCACGAGATGTGCAAGCACCAACCAGCCCATTAAAAAATTAAAAGTCCTAATCGGTACTAATTGTATGCCTGCGCATTGCCCTGACATTTCGCTAGCACCTCACTTTGCTAATGGACAAGTCTTACTAAGCCTATTGGTCAGTTGTTTGCTTGGTTGGTCAATGAGCTAGTTTGTCCTTCAACAACAAGTGCCATAGCTGATGTAGAGCTTGATTCCTCTCTATACCTGATCAACTGCGTGACTAGCCTGCTAGTTAGTTAGTCGCTTAGTAGGTTGGTGAGAGCGTGACAACTCCACTGGACAGTCAAAAGAGGTAGGAGGTGAACTTTCAGTGAACCAGTGTGCAAGCAGCTGACCTACATGCATCCAACTAATTGAATTGCTGATCTGCAAGTCAACGAGGGAGCCATGAATGGTGCAGCAACAGCTTAGTTTAAACAAAATGGGAAATGATCAGTTGACGTTGGTGATGTCCACACGAAAGTTGGCAATACTAACTACCCGAAGACCATTTTCGGGCTTTATAAAGGTGAATGTGAAACGAATATGTGACCACGCAAAACGAGCCAGGCAAGGAGGCATACTCTCTTTAGCGTGAGAACAGGCTGCCTCTCGTCTAACATGAAGGACTACTTCGTCAAGCACATGTAGTGCAAATGCGCCGCTGTGCCGAAATGGCTTCCAAGTTGGCAACGTTAGCGATTGCATCGGTGGCAAAATGCCAACTCAGTATCAAAAGCAGGGATGGAGGACCTTGGCAAATCTTCCGCTTTTCCTTTACCTCCCTTCCCTTCCACGATGTTACGATGCCACGATTCAACAAGAGATTTTCGCCTCATCAAGTCCTAGGTTTTGTCAACTACCTGAGGGGAATCAGGTAGAAGGTAATGGTGGAAACATTGGTGGTTCGCAAGATCATCATTCAGTAAGAAGTGACGAACGGTGGCAGTACCTGCAGCCACAGTCACGAACTCCTGTTCCGCTGGTCAATGAGTCAGCTGTAGTATCAACTGATGGCAAGTACAAATGTCGATAGCAATATGTCCTTACATCGAAGACGCTTAGCAATCAGGCTCAAGTAACCTCAGGCGGCACATCCAGTGGTGTTTGTCCTCGACAATGCTCCACCAATACCAAACCCCGTCCAGTCAACTATTTATCCTCTCATGCAGATGGATTCAATTCGCGAATGAGTGAGATTACTTGATGTATTCCCAGACCTATGCCAACCCTTGCACACTCTGACACTATTATAACAAATGTAAAAATAATTGCAATTTTGAGATTTTATGGTTTGCGAATTAACAAGGAGAGAGGAAACGGAAAAAAAGAAAACAAAAACCTGTTTTCTTGTTACAGCATCTAGCACGTGAGTGAAGAGCGCTATGCGTCTACTGTGGACAGTCTGCGATGGCAGTAACATCAAAGGGCAGTTCTCGCCTGTGGTTCTAGCAATCAACTGATGCTATTCCTAGATTACTTGGTGCTGAAGCAGTAGCTTGAGAGTGATTTGGGTGCTGTTTGGGTTGAATAGGATGCGATCTGAACAGATGACTGGCCCGTTGATAGGCAGACCAATGGCTCAACAGTAAGTAGTAATGCCTCCACTTAAGTGTCAAGTGTAAATGTCACTTGGCGCACTAGATCCAGTGTGCTCGTTAGCCGGTGACCTAGCTGTTAGGCAGTTCGTAGGTTGGGAAAATCGCCTTCGACGGAGGTTAGGATTAGACGCATTGTTCTCAACAACAGTCAACCACCAACCACAGTCCTGGTCAAAGTCTTACTCCTCACAGCGGACGCAGCACATTTGACGTGCCAACTGGCATTTGAGTCACGCTGGCTATCCCGTAGTCATTATTCCATGCGGTCGGTGTGAAGGCTTTCGGTGGTTAACAGTGTCAACCTTTGTTCAGGGGCATCACATTAGCCATAGCAGCCATTCAGCTGCCACATTCTCTCTACTTAACTACTCCAACGTACCATTCCATCCATTAGCCCTTTCAAGTAACCTGCCCGATTGTATTCCTCGTTGTGCTTTGGATTTAACAGCCCATGTCTAACATGTCCAATGAAAGAAACTAAAGGTAACAATTCCCTGCCTGCTGAATCCGCTAGAGGCAGCAACACATATGAACGAGGTTGCTGTCCATAAGAAAAGCAAGATGGAAGCAGAGAAGACGATGGCGTCTATGAGTGAGGATGCGGTGTACCTGGGAATTGTCACTGATGTGAGTATTTAGCTTTACTGTAACAAAGGATTTAAGGTCAGAGCTGGGAGGAACCGACTGCTGACAAATGTTACGCACTAACTTCTGACTTAATTAGGTCTACATCGCAGCTGCAGTGCAAGATTTCATTTATCAGGCTTTCAATCCGCTCGGTGAATAGACGACGACGCCTCGTTCCTGCCGCTTGGTCACCTTTCTTGACAACATTTGCATGCAGATGCTCAAATTCTATCTGGATCAGTTTTAACTTCTACAAAATTAGGATGTGGCTAATTAGTTAGACCCAACCTCTCCTGTGGATGGACGCGCACAATGTGGGTGGTGGTTAGACCTTTCCGCTCTGTCTGCTGCCCGAGGACTTCGATTCGGCAAGGTGGTTGTGCTTAGCGTGTGCAAGTGGCAGCTTCACGTGGTCAGTTTTCTAATAGGCTAGGTCCAGTGTGCTCGTTAGTCAATGACCTAGCTGTTAGGTAGTTCGCAGGTTGGGAAAATTGCCTGCAACGGAGGTTAGGATTAGACGCATTGTTCTCAACAACAGTCAACCACCAATCACAGTCTTGGTCAAAATCTCACCCCTCACAGCGGGCGCAGCACATTTGACGTGCCAACTGGCATTTGAGTCACGCTAAAGGCATCATAAGTAGTCTGGCTATCCCGTAGTCATTATTCCATGCGGTCGGTGTGCAGGCTCTCGGTGGTTAACAGTGTCAACCTTTGTTCAGGGCCATCACATTAGCCATGTAGACATTGCTATCAGTACTTGCAATTAGGCGAAATTAAATCCCTCCTTGACTAGCACACGAGCGTTTCGATGAGGTGGTCATGTGTCCGACTAACTGACTACTAGGTGTGATTGCAGCTACGAATCAAAGACTTTGCACCACCCTCGGTTTTTCATTTTGATGTGAAAACAGACGTCTAGCCATAGTAGCCATTCAGCTGCCACATTCCCTCTCCTTAACTACTCCAACGTACCATTCCATCCATTAGTCCTTTCAAGTAACCTGCCCGATTGTATTCCTCGTTGCACTTATCCAAAACGAACACACTTAATTCTCTCTCTATCCACCATATTTAGCATCAAGCAGTTCGAGAGGTGTGTCATCTGTTGCTTAACACTCATTTGGCCATATTAACCACCAGACGCCTGTGTTACTATGCCACTGGAATCCTCAAAACTTGGGTTTAGTCGATCGATTCAGGCAGAACTGTCATCTCTGCTGCAGTAGCTATGACTATGGCACATCCATTTGGCATGTCAAATGGTTAACGATAGTTGGTGAGGGTAAGAGAGGCTACGCCTTAAGTTAATCAGCAATCTATCAAATAGAGGAAGTAATGCCATACGGAGCATTCACGGAATCGGATTGAAGCCAAAAGAGAGGTTGTGTCCCACGGGAATTCCAGCAATGCTATCCTCTGCACTGCAGATTGCTCCAGTCCACAACCTACTTAATAGCCAGATCGCTAGCTATTAAACAACCCGAACCATTTTAGCGAGTGCAGGCAGCGAGCGCTCTGAGACTCTGGCATATGCTTCGAACTAAAGGAGGTTACCCTCAAACAGTCGCGTCCTTGCATTCTCAGCCAGTTCTACTGAAGACTAAAGTGCAAAGTGGAATCTAGTGTTAAACATCCGGGAAATCCATCTTGAAATCTTGGCAAGTGAGAGGGGAGTGAACGTTACTAGCACATCCGAACAATGGCATGGAGCAGAATCTTCCTTCTTCATTAACCAATGTCATAATGTAGCGACATGGACCAGTGAGACTCCAGGGACTCCCGTGATATGCCTTTCTGCCAACTCATTTTACGCAGTCACGTATTCATCCAACGTGCTTCCTTAAGAAGTTCAGATACAGTCTTTAGGAAGTCACTACTGACAACTTTCGTGTGTGCATCACTAATATCAATTGGACATTTCCCATTTTGCTTGTAATCACTTATTACTGCACCATTCGGTATCTTCCGTTGTGGTTCAGACCTGTGGTTCAATAGGCTAGTCGAGTCGATAACAAACTGACTGTAGGGCGTGACTGTGGCTACGGGTTAACCAGCAGCTACTCAGCGCCTTGATTCACTGACGGCTCGCCACTTGCCGCTATTGCCTATTTAGCAAACTTGCCATTCTCTCAGCAAGCTTCCAGCCAACCAGCTAGCCACGGTGGCAACCAAGTGAGAAAGGAGGCGAATTTTTTAATTAGCCACTGCACAAATTGTTGACTCACTGACTGACTGATCCATCAACCAACTAAATGACCCTCCAACTGATGAAAAGTCCCAAAGAGACTTATTTCTTGGCATGGGTTGATGATTTTGATAAGTGAATAGCAATTGACAACTTAGATGGACAAATCTCACTACAAGAGTTCGTTGAGGTTGCACACAACCTGCCATTCTGCCGCACAAATTGTTGAGTGCTTGACTGGCCAAAGCAGCAAACAAACTGAAAATTTGCCTAACCAACAGCTAGCGACTGTGTTACTTGGTCAATGTTCTCTGGAGTGCGTCAAAACCGTCAGTGAAATTTGAGAACTGGAGATTTGTTTACCTTACCACCCAACGGTGACGAAGTTGCATACCATGAATCTCCTCAATTCGACTTATACGTCAAATGCAACTTTGGCTTATTGTAGCCCATGGAATTGCTTGACATAGCGAAGAACCCAATGTAAGCTAGTGTCTCCTCTTCTTGTCTCAAGGCGTCTGTCTTAATCACTTGATACGCCCTGTTAGGCAAGCCGTTCCCAGTGAAGACCAACTGCTTTTTGGATGGGGTCTTCAGTGTTGCATTTTCTGACTAGTTTCCAATGATATAAAAATGTCATTCACCTTGTCGACATCCGAGAGTTGAGTGCTAAATTGACTGCGGGTAGCCATATTGCTGAGAGGTCGACTGTTACAAATAATAAGACCAGGCACTACCTCAACAACTAATTAAATGTAGAGGTGCAATCCTTCAAAGGTTGTTGGCGGATTGAGAAACCGCTGGGAGAATTCAGTCAATCTGAGGTAATCACCCTTCTGTGCCTCCGTCTATATTTATGCTGGCTGGGCATCCACCTTTGTCTGGTTTATCACAGACGTCATTCCGACGATTCCATGCGAGGTCTGAAGTCACCGAATGCGAGGCCATTTGGCTAGTGGAAGAGGTAGACGATGGTTTGATGCTAAGAAGTAAAGTAAACTTGAGAGGAGGCAAATGTTGTGCATTTTGGTGATTCTGGTGGATTATCCGCATCAACTGCTGTTTCCTTTTCCTACTCACTCGATTAATCCCGACCACCTCCTACAGGTGACTATGGTGTCCCCCACACCCACCTACCTTACCCGCGTAAAGCACCACTACTTCTCCCATTCCCCTTTACCCGATGCTTCCCAAAATGGGTAGTGGAAATTAGCACTTGAAGTAGGCGGAACTTTATTTGAATCATACCACTATGTTAGGGTGAAAGAGGATGAGAGGTCAGGAGCACGAGCAATCAAACATTATAGTGACAGAAGGAAGCCAGTATCGAAATTAATTTAAATTGACAGCAGCAACTCTAATGTCATTATGTTACCAGGTAGCAGCAGTTCACCAGTGCGCAGCCTCGATATGTGCAGAAGAAGGCTACGCAGACTATTTTGTCCTCCAATACCATCTTCGCAAACTCACCAAAGCATGGGCATTGCGGCGATGTGACTGCCTTGTCTCTCATAGACGCGAAGACGAGGATTTGGAAATGATTTGCGTGCGGAACAGCGCCTAATCATCCGAGCGTGCCAGATGCAAGCATTGGATTCTATGAGACCATGTGTACTAACTGTTCACATTCTGCTTTTTCCAAGGATGAGAAGGTGAAGGAGGAGAGACGAATCTCACAACCTTTGGACGCTTCGTAATGCGCTCTTGTAATTAATGCTTCCATTTTACTACTTGGAGAATTGGCTTTCAAGTAATGTGGTCTATGCCAGATTTCAATCAGCGATCGTTGAAGTTGCCGTCTGTTAGTCATGTTCGTAACGAACCAACTGTTGGGTGTGGCTGTAGCTGTGAGTGATCCAGTTCACCAGTTTCTCTCATTTGGCAATTGAGTGCGTAGGTTATAATGGGAGAAGGTCAAATGTCAATTAGTCATAGCTCTAGTTGTTGACCAATCAATAGATCAGTAACCATGCTACCAACATAGACAATGCCACCAAAATTAAGAACCTCAGAAGCAGTTGCATACGTTTACTTTATTTAAAATTAGTTTACTCTCCACTGATTAACTAGCCGTCTAAGAGGAACATGACCAAAATGATCTTGCATTTAGAGAGGATCGTCACATGCTCAAAGTGAGGTGGAGGAAGATACCGCCGATGAGCCTAATTCTTGCACGAATGACATCCTATTTCAAACAAGTGCGCATTCTTGCACACCTACAACAGTTGACTTGCTGAAGGAGCAAGGAAAAGAAGGAGGATTGAGTGCAATTTCGGTTGACTAAGATGCCACCTTGAGTTCAGTGAGAAGGTTGTGTGCTTCGGGCCACAGCAGCCTCCCAATGTCCTTCGATTGCGGTCTACCAACTACAAGAACCCCAAGCGCCACATGCAAAAAATTCGCATTACTCTTCGTGGATTTTGCAAGATTTCACTTGGATTTGAAAAACAATGACATTCAAGCGAGGATCGAAAGCATCGGCGTGGAAAGAACAAAGGCTGGACCGGGAGGCTTAGAGCAGTTGTGGGGACACAATATGCTTGAAGCCTCACTACTCCACATTGGTGGTTAAAAGACTGACGTCCCTCAGTACTGATAAGTGGCCTCAGTGTATGCGTAAAATAGAGGGAAAAGAGTAAGGAGTCGATGCTGAGATTTCCTCGAGAAATAGCTCCACGGCATCACCTCATTCATGTACCTTAAACAGATGGTGATACCGCATTCGCACCCTAATTAAGGCTGCTATAACAAACTCTTTACGTGGTTGTGGAGTTCCCTTAGGTCAAGGCAGCACAAACCACTGAGATGTGAAGAGAGGCACAGTTATGCACGCCAGCTCGGGCGTCATTGGCACCTCTGGCTGCTACGCTCATAGTCATAAGCACCCGCGTCCATCTGCTAGACTGAACGACTGAATTAATTACGGCTTATGCGCTTCATATAGGCTTGACTTGGTAGTCCTCAATGGTGAACGAGAAGTGTTCGGCGAACACCATTCTTGCTGCGGAACCGTCATCATCTGCCTTCGAGAGAGAAAAGTGCTCTCATAACACTCATCACTCTGCCTCGTTCATCAATCACCAAAGATGTGTTAAAGCTGAATCTGCGACACATTTCGATGGGTTTGTTGGTTTCCGTAATTAGATCTGTGCATCCTCCTTCCCTTATTTTTGCATAGCTTTTATTTCCTTAGAAAGAGTAGAGTGCGATCCGCCAGGAAGTACTCTTAATTGATGTGAAGGCTGATGGCAACAGCTCCAAAGCCAGAGACGTGTTCTTTGAACGCTTCTTAGTCAAGCATGAATAATACAGGTATGGCGACGTGACGAAGCTGCTTTAGAAATGCCACATTTCGTTGGTTTGTTGGTTTCTGTAATTGGATCAGTTTATCCGGTTTCGCTCATTTTTGCATAGCTTTAATTCCCTTGGATAGAGTAGAGTACGATCCGCCAGGAAGTACTCTTAATGGATGCAAAAGCGTGTTCTTTGAACGCTTCATAGTCAAGCATGAATAATGCGGGTATGGCGACGTGATGAAGCTGCTTAAGAAATGTCAACGTTATTGAATTATGTGGTGGCTAATCTGGCTGTTGAAATCGCGTGTGCCTGCGTCTCTTCTTCCTCGCAGCGACACTAATCACAGAGACAGCGGTGATTCAGCAACAGTACCTGTCCTTTCCCAAACGTGCCTAATCCTCCTCACCTCAACTCGTCATCAATGTCTCCAATGAGGGAGATTGATACCCACCCTGTTACACACCTTCGCAATTATGACAGTGCATTGCTGCTGACATTACAGCAGCATCAAACTTCGTGGGAGCCACTTTTCAGCCAATTAGGATTGAGACTGTTTGCATGTAGCATCTGCAATCGTGGTGGACCTCTTGCCATTTTAGCACCAAATGGTGGTCCAATCACTAAACAAGTGACGTTCGCACAACTTGTCTGCTTTGGCAGACAGGTGTGTGTTGCTCGCTAACAAAGTTGTTTGCCTTGGACTCTTCAATTTGTCTGGACTGCTAACGTTTTTCTGCAATGTGGGAGCGATTCGTCTTTCATCCACTTTGTTCTCCCTGGTTCAAAAGTAGCTTGCAGCCTCGGGAACTTTCAGGCCTGGTTCAAATTCGCCCTTGCAACCATCTAGTGAAATTTACCGTCTCATGTCGATGTGTTCACTTCTCGTATGAGTGATATCTACAGAGATGGTTCCTCGACCCAAGCGAGTCCTTGCAACCGTCATGGTGTTAGGGGTCAATCATGGGCAGGATAGACGGAAAAGAACAAGTAAGCCGGAATCTTTCGGTCTTTTGTCAGTTGAGAGTCCTGCGTGGTGCTTGTTTCAACAAATGGCACCAATCAGAGCACTTGAAAGAGAAAACTCCAAATAATGCACCGAAGACTCTCTGGTTGGTGTCTGCTCAGGTCGTGGTAAGAAGGGATCCCAAAGCGCGTGGTCAGTTTGGCGTTCATCTCTCCTCCTTGACCTTCACATCCTTGAAACGAGTAGAGTGGGATCAAATAGACCGCATAATCTCATATTATTCATTCACTCGCTTCGAGAACGCTCGTGATTCAATCTCAAATCCTCGTCTTCTCGTCGACGATAGACTAGGCAGCTACATCGCTGCAAGGTTCATGCTTTGGTGACATGGTGATGACGCTGTTGGAAAGCGAATCGGTCTGCGCAGCCTTCTTCTGCACGTACTGGGGATTTGCATTGGTTGACTGCTGTCTCAATGCAGTGAAACTGGATCCATTTTGACAGCATAGGTATTACTGACAATTCAAATTAACTTCAATGCTGTTTTTTCTTTCCTTTTTCTGATTCTTGGTTGCTCATGCTCCTTACCCTCTAGCCCCTTTCACTCTGGCATGGTGGTGTGTTTAAATAAAGTTTTGGTTACACAAAGTGCTAATTTTATTACCCTTTTTGGGAAGTAGTGGGTAAAGGCGAATGGGATAAGTGATGGCGTTTTGGGTGCGTAGGTGAGTAAGTGTAAAGAAAGCGATAGTCGTCTGTTGGAGGTGGTCGGGATCGATGGAACGAGGAGGGGAATGAGAGGGTGAGTGGGCCCGAACATAGCCTCCCGAGTACTTTATAGCATCGACCACATCAGCATCTCTGGATCTGTTGGCTGTGATTGGCGTGTTGCCGCGGAGGGAATCAGCACTACACGAGCAATTCATTGCAGACTTAAGTGGTTTCGGTTTACGCCGACGATTCCTTTAGTGCGATGCACCCGACTCAGTTAAACTCCGAACACTACAGCGTGGATGGAAGCTGTTACACTGATGCCTCCCATTTTCACACCACACCCGCGATTGATGCACTGTCACAATGGTGACAGTGACACGTAAAATTGACTAGTAATGGAGAATATCGCCTACCTCTATTCAAGCCACTCGTTACAAGAAAGCAAGGGCTAAGAAGGAGGGAATGAACGCCAAATTTGTTGCAGCATGTCATAAAATTGACCACTGAAAGCTTCTACCAAACAACAAAACTCAAAGCGTAATGAAAGCATCAACTTTGCTTTTCTTCACTAAACACAGCCTCTTTGCCAAATTGAAGTTTGCCGACAGCACGAAGAGTAGAAAGGTCTAAAGAAAATCCATATTCCTAACGTCTATCCACCGCAGAACTTCGAGCTAACAGAACAATCACATTTAATTTTTGTGGCAGCACGCAGAGAATGTTGAGAAAGGTTGCCAAGCAGGAGGAACAAAGCGCCATCGTCATTTCACCGAAGGGATCGGTGACCGAAGGAATAACATCTCGCAGTGCCCCCTGAGCCGTCCAAATCGAGAGGTAGGGCTATTCAAATAAATGACTACTGCAATACCTTTGTCAGCAGTCAGTACCTTCTGCTCAAATTCGCTCTGGACGAGAATTGGCTGCCACAAAACTTGAACGTGGCCATTATTCAGCTAGTCCAAAATTCTAAGGTTGGTGGGGATTACCGAGCTGCCGGTGGACCACAACCTGGCGATGAGACTATGCCTAGTAAGCAAACACAAAATTCATATTTTTATATTGCACCTTGAGTTTTTTGGGATGGAAGCAGCTTTAGTGGTCGATTTACTTTCCTCGTTCATGAAAGTGATGCCGCTTCTCTCCTCTACTCCACTCAATATCCTCCATTGCCCTTGTAACTAAATGTGATTTCACATCCACTTATATGCCTTAAGAATCACAGCCATGAGTCATGAGCCGTGTTTATTTTTCATTCTTTTGAGCCTGATTTGTTTCAATCGCATCTGCGAAGTGAAACCAGTAACCAACAGTCACACCGGTCAAGGGCGGCAGCAGACGAGAGTGTAGTTGGGCAACTACAGCAGAGCACGAACTTTACGCGCAACGTCTGTGAGCGTGCCTGTCTAACAACAGTGTCGAATTGCCTGATGGAACACTTGGACCACCGTGTTCTCAACGACCCCATCATTAGCGGGGACGGACATCTAGCCACTTTGTCAGATCGACACGTTGGCATTATACATGCTTGACTAATTAATCCTTAAAGATAGAAGAAAAGCGTTCAACGAACACGTCTCTGCTTACCAAACCGTCGTCATCCACCTTCTTCACCGACAAATAATGCTCTTTGTCTGCTCTCACCCTTGACCAGGTGTTGATCGCATTCACGAAAGATACATATCTTCACACAATACTCTTGAGCATTTTGAGTTGGTATTTCTCGGTGGCAGTGCCTGCACGTCCCAATGAAGGTAGACGCAGTGGCACAGTTGTCTGCTTTGTAATTACTTCCTGATTTGGACATCAATCACATCGACATTTGCTCCATTCAGTGGAACGTCGCCTGGCATTTTACCTCCTCGTGGTAGCTGGCATGATTTGAAGGCCAAAACAATGAGTCTTGCAACTCTTGAGGAGCGGATTGTATTCAATCCACAATTTTAATGTTAGTAAGGAAAAATAAACCTTAGTGCATCAGCAGCTCTGCACTTTCATTCTTATGAACACGAGACGACGCGCTCTCCGCCGTCTCATTCTTCTCTTTCTCCCTCATTCTCTTTAGTCTCCTTCTCCAGTTTCTACTACTGCACGAAAACCGATACGACGTCTTCTCTTCTGCTTCCTCACTTTCTCATTCACCTTGGTAATACGCCCTCTGCTCAACTATTCCCATCCTGTCCTTGTTCACTGTAACCATCTGGTCCTCGCTGTTACGAGCAGTCAAACCATCCACCTGGCTAACAGTCCTGATGAGACCCATCACCTGGCACTGTAGGAGGTCAGCAGCTATTCAACACTACCCACTTTATCTGGGGTGCTTAGACAGACCATCACATCAAATAGTTGGTAATGTCCATTACAATCTAATAGTTGGGCGTGACTGCGGCTTCTAATTGATAATCGCATTACCTGCTTTACTTGGCTATCCAATGAGCACATTAGGCTCTCAACAACCCACTAGCCAGTCAGCCGCCTCTGTGTGTTTACTTTATAGGCGGAAGTGGGTTCGCTCCTCGCATTCCAATGGATCTCACTCCCTCTGGAGTGCCTTTCCAAGGCTACTACGAGGACGAAATCTGTGTACATGGTTTTGTAGGCCTTTGACGTTAGCGTAGCCCCAAACACAGAAACATCGTTGGCATTTCCAGCTAAAAAAGCCGGATTACTTTAAGTTCTCTTCTTCCACATTTCCACATGAGCACTTCGGGTGCTAGGACCTATGCTAGGTTGTGTGACACTATTCATCCGAGTGGTAGAGCCCCACCACAACTCCCAAAACTGTGTTTGGTGTCAAACTACAACGACTCGAGACTGTTATGGTAGGAGTAGTGTAGATTGCCCGTGTCCTACCATTTACGATAACTTACAGATCCTGAGATGCTGATGTGGTCCTCGCTAGAAAGTACTTTAAAGGCCGTGTCCACACCCACTCACTGTTTCCTCCTCACTCTTATTCGACTAATTATCATCGTCCCTTACAGATTTTTAAAGATAGTTTTGCCTTTTTTTCTGGTCTACTTTAGCCCACACACATTCGATTTTCACCTGAGCAACCGAACTCGCTAATCACTCTTCCCCTCACTGTACTAAATGATACCAAAGTAACATACGTGCTTCTCTGCACCGAACAAAGGACCTTTCAACACAACTTCTGCATAGCATCGGCCTCATGACATGGCGCCAGCAATCCACATAACAAGTAAAGCCACGGTCTCAACTCACACCGTTCCAGTTTGTGCAACTAATGCGCGTGCCTTTAGTATACTTCACGAGAACGATTTACTGGCTGACGAGGTCCAGATTCCTCCCACACAACACCTCTTAATCGACAGCCAGTGTGATGACTACTGCGTCGCCGTCCACTATGCAGTGTCCTTCAGACAACGCGACTGCCACAGTCTCGAAGAATGAGAGCTGAATGTTCACTTTGTTTATCGTCACGTGGCGTGATTGGCGGGTCTTCTTTGTCCTCCTCTGCGAGTCCACTGTACTGGCTTTGGTTAAGCAGGCGTTGACACGCTTCCATGGGCAGCCATACACCTCTCCTCTTAAGGCAGGCATGGAAAGGGAGCGATTTGTCAGCCTTACAGTCCATTTTGGGGCAGCAATGCATGTAGTAACACATGAAGTGTTGCTTGAGGTTGGCGTAGTGCAGCGCCATTTCTCCATGGACTTGTTGGAATTGTCTGACATCGATGACTTCTCCGCCATAGAGTCATGCCGTCTTCGCCTCAAAGATTTATCAGCTGGTCAAATAGCACTTTAGATGATCCGCTGGCTTACTGATCATGTAGGAGAGCAAACTCGTCTGCGCGACGTCTCTTTGTGCCTGCCAGTCATTCACTCAGCACAGCAGACAAGTTTACTCACTTAGTCACCTGCAAGTGCGAACCACCCTTGACTGGAGTAGCTGGATTATGGGATGTGGGCTGCAACAAGATCAATAAGTCCCTTGCTCACGCCAGCGCGCTTTATATGGCACACGTTTTGTCCCGACTTTATTAAAAACGGGAAAGTACAGGAACACTTAGAAGATGCTTCAAGTACTGTAGCTCATCAGGGGTAGTGACTTTGGCACGGAGCGATTCCCATCTTTAAGAAGTCTAGCTCCCACTCCTCTTCTTTATCTACTTACCCGCTCCCCCCATCTTGTAGTACCCTAACAAGTCCCTACCAATTCATTCCTCCGCATAGATACCCAATTCTTTCAAATAAAACCCATTCTCACAGCTAGTTTGCGAATTCAAATGAGCTACTCATCTTCTCCAACAAATTTAGCTATCCATCTGTCTCGTTAACCGGCCCTGTCAAATAAGGGAAGACAGGAGCAATAACTCACAGCAGTGCACTCTCCTATGTGGCCAACAAAGGAAAAGAACTCATAGAAACTATCAACACGATTTAATACTGCCCCCTCTATACTTCTTGTCAAAATTGTTGCGCTGACTGATGCAGCATTGCTTTGTTACATCTGCCGTACCAAAGCCATCAATGCGTCTGCACTCGATTAGGCCACGTTGATTGCACCTTC
The DNA here is from genome assembly GCA_036345935.2 of Taenia hydatigena. Lineage (NCBI taxonomy): Eukaryota > Metazoa > Platyhelminthes > Cestoda > Cyclophyllidea > Taeniidae > Taenia > Taenia hydatigena. The sequence continues at coordinate 28,540,560 of JADWOT020000001.1, read as the reverse complement.
CACCACTCGCTGTGCCTACATACGAATAAGCATTAACACACTTTAGTGCTAAGCAGGCGACTTCTCACGCGGCAGTTTGTGCACGGCTTTCCCGTGTCCTCCAGCAGGCGGAAGTTAGGGACGCACACACACACTACTGAAATGGCGCAAGTAGCAATAAACACATGGACAGATTCCTTCTATGGTTAACAACCGTTTTATTCACGTAGGTGTTTCTAATACACTTCACCACGACTTCATTATGACCAATGGTCGTGTGGCAGCCAAGCACTAGTATGCTAGGATAATCAATCTTGTGATGGAATTTTCTGGATAAAGAGGAGGGAGAGGAAGGTAACTCATCAGGGCACCCGTATCAATGGTAATGCTGGAAGCAGTGAGACAACAAAACGTAAAGCCCTAAATGGGATTGTTGACAACAGTTCGACGCTGCCACCGTTTTTGAGACTGTCGTTAGACAGACACGCAGACAGGCATTGTGTGTAAAGCTCATGCTATGCTGCAGCTGCCTCACCACGCTCTCGACTGCTGCTACCCTTGACTGCTGCAACTGATGGTCACTGATTTCACCTAGTGAATGTGATTAACCAAATCAAGCCCAGAAGATAAAAAAAAACCGCATACAGCTCATGACTCATTACTGTGACTCTTGAGAAAAAGGGATGACGCATCACGATTAATTACAACGGCAATGGGAAGCATTGAGTGCAGTAAGAGGGAGAAGCGCTACCACTTTAATGAACGAAAAATGAAGAGCTCTTCATGTGAGCTAAAATTTGTGCGAAGGCCAGTAGAGATAAAAAATACTTAGAAATCAGTAGGTAAAATCAGCTACTTAAATATATCAGTAGCAGCACATGCTATCCTTAATTCAAGGAACACGTTTTCAGATCAGTGGTTAGATAATGTTTATAAAATTCAAAAGCCTATCAGAAAATAGACCACCTCAAGCTGCCACAGACAAAATCTAAGCATAATATAACCATCAATCTTGTTTTTCCTTACTAGGCATAGCCTCATCGTCAGGTTGAAGTCCAACGGCAGCACACAAAGCATAAATGTCTAACTACGATCCACATTGTGCACGTCCATCCACCTCAGAACTTCAATCTAGCTATAATGGCTACATTCACCTTCCGCTACAGCCAATTCTTGCTCAGAGAACGCACGCTGAGAATGTCGAGGAAATTATTAAGCGGAAAATACGAAGTGCCATCGTCCTTTCACCTGGCGGATCAGTGGTCGGAGAAATACAATTTTGCACTGTCTTCTGCACCCTTTAGCCAAGATACAAACCTATTTGAATAAATTATTATTACATAACATTTTCCAGCAGTCAGTACTCCTGGCACTGACCTTCATCTTTCGTCACAGTGGAGCGAAATACTCACATCAATGCCGATTTTTAGGTACGCCAGATCTTCATTCAAAGGCATCTTCGTCTTCTCTGCTTCACTTTTGCGTTTCTCATGGGCTGCAATCTCGTCCGTATTCGTTGTCGCCTCTAGAGAATTCGGCAGGAAGAGAATTGTCTCCATTCGTTCCTTGTCTTGAACCTGTTGAGGAGAGGGCGGTACATAGGTTGTTGAATCCAGAGTACAATGTTAAAAGCGATCGAGTGGGTGGTTGAGAGGATTAGTGGACGGGATGGTTCGTTGGAGTAGGTAGGGAGAGAGAATGTGGTAGATGAAGGGCATTATGCCCACGACCGGTAGACACACAATTTGGTGGATGGAGAAAGGAATGGGGAATAAAGGGTCTACATAAACGCAAAGATAAGCAGGCCGAAGAGTGCATCGTAAATGGTTGGTTTATTTGGTGAGTACATGAATGCAGTCCAGGTGGAGGAGTGAAGAGGCAAGGAAGTAAAGCTTTGAACAGACTGTAGAAGGGATGCATGACAAGGCAGGTGAATTAATGCATAGACGATGAAGTCTTATTCGTAAAAAACTCAAGACATGCAGGCGGAGCAAGAGATGAATGAACCTTCCCAGTCAAGCCACATTGAATACGGTCCTCCACAGCAAAAGCGAGCAAGTGCAGGAAGGAAGGACTGCCAACCGTCGACTTTTCATCCATCTCACGTTCCACTAGGTTAAAGAGGTGGAAAGGGGACTCTTGCACATCCTGCTGCTGCTTGCTCGCAAAATCCGCATTCGTACGACCCATGAGGTGACAAAACATGCGTGGACAGATGCCTGTAGTCAAGCAGAATGAATTTGAAATGAGTGAATAAACCATCAGTTCAGGTTAGATTGAATAGATAGAGAGTGCATGAACTGATAAATAATTCTAGGACGAATGGATGGATAGAGAAGCTCACCTGGTCGTTTGAACACCACCTCTCCTCCAATAATTTTACAAATCACTATGACTGGAAACCAGTAGACGCCAAAGCATAGCGCCTGACCCAACTTGCTCATCAGCAAGCCAAAAGACTCTACAGCAGCGATAACACTTCCATTGCGTGCTATCGCACCCATCACCGACTCCACGAAGTTGGAAAAGGCGAAGGCATAGTGACTGCGGAAGACCTCTGTCGCGAAGAGAACCCGCCCAGAGAGATGGTCAACTATCAGACGGGCGACACAGAATCATAAGCAAAACAGGGATCGTAACATGGCTAAACACTAAATGATGGAAAAAGGAATGAACCGAGGAGCTCAAATGTTAACTCGATACTTTCGTCACCTATATAGCCGAATTAATATAGCACGTGTTGCCGGGATTAACTCAACCGGTCGGACTTGGCTCATAAAGCGGTGTGAGGGTGCGATCAGCCTCCTCCAGAGTCAACCACTCTCCCAGTCGCTCTTTCGCCTTAAATTCCACCTCCATCACAGTGCAATCGGTCTTGTGCTGATTCTGCATGTCAATGCCAAAGGGAGCAAGATGCTGCGCCAACAGTAAGTCAGACACCATGTTTTTCTTCGTGTACGGGAAGATTTCAGCGGCCCGCAATCAAGAAAAGTCGGTCAAGTACGTCTACCACCTATCTGTCCATTGATTGGCATTGCTACACCCATTCCTCTAACCAACCAGTCATTAGCCTTGATCTACCGAATCCACCCAATCATCAATTCGAAAATCGCCTCGGTTACTCAATTAGGGGTCCACTGCTGAGCTTTTCAACTATTCTTCCACTCATTGCCTCTGCGTTTACTGGTGGTGATGTTGGCGCCGTCGCTGGTGCTCTCGAAGAGTCAAGAGTAGTTCGCAGGCACTCAGTGGATTGACCTGTGGTCTCGATGGCAAACGCTCCAAATTCAGCTCAGGTCTATCAGAGGAGAGGTGAGAGGGAGAAGGAGGCAGTAGTTGGCGACAGAAAGAAAACAGTTGAATGAGAAATCATTTTAATCAAAGCCATTGATTACGCAGAACGCACTGCAGTTCCTCAAATGCAGCATCACCCTTCCCTCAAAAGTCATGGAGAAGGAAACAACTTCAACAATCCCAAAGTCTCCACTTAACCCACATTGTTCACTCCACCACCGCCTTGGCTCCAAATCGACTTTCCTATACTCACTAACAACATCACTCTCCAACACAGTAGAAGCTCTAGCATTCCAACTCCTCCAATCAACGCATTTCAGCATCATGCGTGCGCATGCATAATTCATTGGAGGAGTGAACTGCTGAGTGCAAAACCACTCAAAGAAAAGAGATTTCTATCAATTGGTCAATGGACTGCGCCGCTGTGCCTTTGGAAAGCAAACACATATCAATGCTTGCCAACATCGCCATCATGAGGGGAAAGGTCACATTGTTACTAGTTTTCGCCCCATCAAACCCTCCATCCACCATCAGTTCACTCAATCAGCAGATCCCCTCCAACCTCCCCTCCAACACGCCTGACTCATTGCCGAAGAAGACCACCCCACAACCACCTCACTACTCCCAGTAGCATCTCGAGCGCACGCATTTCTTCTCCATTCATCAACTAATCCACCTTACATTCCTCATCCATCTACTCGACCTCACCACAACTCACATCCATTTCGGTTAAAGGGTTCGTGTTTAAGACTAGAATCGCTCACCAGAATAAAATTTCCCAGACACGAATTGAAATTATATTACCTTGTAAACTGTCGCCAAGTACGACCTGCCATCCAGAATTGTTGGATCCAACGACAGCCTAATCGAGTGCATGGATGCGAATGTAGAAGTGTCAAGAAAAATAGGACATCTACGTGACGAGTCGACGCAGCAGGTCCCTTCTACACTAGTGCGGTTGATGACGCCGCAGAAGGAGTCTCAGCCTCGGTCTCACCGGCGGTCGTGAAAGCGCAGTAGACCAAAGACATTGGACAAGGGAGAAATAACTCTCCACTGCACTCACACAATCAGAGGACAAGACAATGTGGGACGGCAGTACCTCACAGAGGAGAGTCACAAGGGCCGATGATTTACTTTAAAATGATAATCTCGAAGCTTACTTGACCAATCAACCACATTCGTGCTCAGGGTGAGCCCAAAATGCCAATTACTTATAAACACATGAGTAGAAAGGTGTAGCTGATGACTTACACCAGGCGCAGACCCTCTCGTCAGTCCACTGCGAATCAAGTTTGTCTCCAGTGAGAAGTAGACGCAGCCAAGACTTCGGCACACTTCCATTCAAGACTACAATGTCCGTAGCTGCCACCTACTACCATCGGGTCCAATTAGAGTCATGCGCAGACCCAAGATCGTGCTACTAAACAGCATTCAAGGCGCCAATGACTGTGGAACGTCCAGTGTTTCGAGCTGGTGTACGTATGCATACGCCACTTATCCGACGATGCTCGAAAGTGGACAAGTAATGCTCCTCTCAGTCACCTGCGTGTGGGCGTTTGAGCCAACGGTGCTAATGCGTTTAACGTTGCACTGTGGAAGCATGCATCGTCATCCACTAGAACCAGTCAGAGGAATGCATCTACTTTGCACTCCTGTCAGTGACTACATGGATGATGCACAACTAGCCTTCTGTAGAAGTAGCACTAGAGATCCGCGTGGTCCCAGCAAAACACACACAAGAAAGGCATTCTTTGCAGAATGGTTGTGAACATACGATAAATGATCGAAGTTAGGGACAACGCAACACTAACAGTCCCCATTCCTCCACAGGTTTTTGATAAGCTCTACAGTATTCAATGGCGGCGAGGTGTCTCTACCCCACTCCTCAATATCCAACACATTCTGCATATGCAAAAGGGAGGAAGGAAGGAGGGCGCCTTTACTGCTTTTAACAGTGGCAATAGTTTAGCTTTATCAATGGTAGCAGCAATAATAATAAGTAAAGAAGGGAGCGGGAAGGGAAGGGCAGGGCAGGGAAGGGGAACAAGTTCACGTGTGGTCTTCTGCACAGACGGGAGGGCGCTTCCAACCACCTCTTCCAAACATCCTATTTCCCGACGACATCGGGCAGAGCACGGGCTGGCGCGTAAGTCGGTAAGCAGCGCCTCAAGACTGCCCATTGAAGCCATAGATCGTTGAGAGAGGATCCATCCCCGGCACTGCCGCCACTACCACCACCAACACCACTAATGACACTGCCGGCCGATACGGGAGCAAAATTAGTTCCAGCATTTGCCTCAATGTGTCCACGAGGCCACTCCGTGACACATTCATGCCGCTTGGCTCGCTACAAGTGCAAAAGACGCCATTCCCATCACTTCACACACATCACTACTTTCCCATCTTCTTCCACTCTCTCATCCGCCCAACACCCAAAAGGGAGGCTCATTCCAACCAAAACTACATCCTTACCACTACCATTTGTAAGTCCGCATAAACGAGCGCAAAATATTATTTCATGACTGACATTTCCATCCTACTACCTTCGCATTTTTCTAACCACTTTTTCTACAAGAAATCCAATTTAGAAAATCGAGGCTACAGCATTACTTAAGCACTGGCTGTAATCAGAGCCACCTTAGTCACACACTCGGGTGGAGCCAAATCAGACACATTTTCATATTTCTGTCAGAAAATTTGTTTTCTTTGCTGCTATAGTCACAGCTTCCTCGAAAGTACCAGACCAGTCCCTGAAACAGTCTTCATCAGCGACTATGAAATATGCACTTTTCAAAGCATCGTCCCTTACTACTGCGAAGGACCTATTCAATCGCTGTCAACAACACCTAATCGCCACACTTCCTCTTCCAACGACTTTTGAGGTGAAGGCGACAGTCTTTCAAAAGTGTCTACCGATCCGCCCTTTCTAGTGCCAAGTTAGGCTTTCGCATTAGTGAGGAACCAGCGTTCTCTCCCTTAAATGCGTTTAAGCCTTTCCAACCATTAGCTCAACCGCAAATACTGACTACTGCCGGCACTTTGAGGCTGCAAAATACATTTCCATCTTTTCCTCCAACACTTTCTACCTTTCAAGATACAAGAAACCTGACAACCCCGATAGTAATTAGTCGAGGTGAGGTCGGAAACCACCTAAGCATTCTACCCCAGATGCTCCCCACACCGTCCTTTTCAACTCCTTTTCCATCCATTCTCACTCCTCAGACTGAGTAGCAATAGTAGTCGGAGTAGCACGACAGCCGCTCCCCCTCCCCTAACGGCTCGCGCCCAGCACACCCAACAGTGGAGACCTACTCACTTACTTACCTCCTCTGAGATGATGCACCACTACCCATCACCTATACAGTCAGCAACAAATTAACCCCCACCCTCCCACAGCAAAAACGTTCCCGTACCTCCGGAAGCAAAATATGCCGCAGATGCCACCACCAAGCTCCACCCATAGCGCTTTCATTCGTCGTCGTAAGAGAATGTCTCCTTCACTCTTTCACACACCCACGGCACAGCTCCCCAAACCTTTCCCTTCCTTCGCCGCCACCCAGCCACCCATGCCCGCGAAGACAAAGAGACGGAGACAATAATAGTAATAGTAGGCCGTGTCGCCCATGCCGACAGCCGCATCGCACAACCCAGACAGAGACGCCACCGCCGTCACCGTCACCGCCACCGCGAATCACTCCAACATCTTGCATTGCCTACCATTCCACACACTCATCACATGTTACTTCACCATCACAACCATCAGGGTAAGTTTGTAGCATCTAAAAAGAAAAAAAACCAAGCAATGGAAAGACCGATGTGTGAGGCTCCAATGCGCTGCAAAGCTAACATCCACAAGCATAACTACTGGTAGGGAAACAAGAAACAGACAACTCAACAAGCAAACACTTAAGACTGCTACAAAGTACAGTCTGCGTGGTGATGCCAAAGCTTCCCACCCATGCCGTCAAAGCTGAGCATCCTACCATTAAGTCATCACCGAGGCCCTCTACACAACATGTTTCACAGCAAGAATCACATCAACACAAAAAACAACCCTCGTCCTGCCCCCCTCCCCCCTCCCGCCCACTCCGCCATCCATATGTGCTCCAACAACACCCATATCACAGTAATGAAAATAGCGCAGATAAACAGGTAAAGGAGAACAGCACTCTCCCACCAACCATATGAACGCACTTTGATTCCATTGCTGCGCACAAAAAGAGACGGCAACAACTCATTAAGCACGATCCAATCTTACCTGAGAAATATGTGAAGTGATAGCGAAGGCAAGACTCGCACTCATTACTGCTGCAGTCTCTTCTTCTTCAGTGTATTCTAGCACGAAAACGAGCCAAAACATGCATAATAAGATTTATAAATAATGGTGAATACTTACTAGCAAAAAATAATAATGATTAATTGCCACGTCCTTAGCAACGCTAGCACCCCTCCCAACATAAATCTATCGCCATTAGAAAGTAAACAAATTACAAATTGCCAAAACAATCTTAACTTATCGCTCGAGGTGTCATACAGCGAGAAGTGCACGTGAGCAGGCATCGCAGTTGGAAAACAAAACGACCTAGCAGCCACATTATGAGACTTTTGCGTTTACTTTACCAAAGTTACAGGTCCCTTCATCAAATTGGACCTCGTTCATCAAAACTCATTCTTACTAAAATAACAAACCGCTTAAAAACAGCCAAAGCGATCGTACTTAATCCAAAGAAGTGTTTTGTAGTAACAAAATCAACGCAATCAGGCAGTGCAAGTGGAAAACAAAAAGTTGTGACAGCAACTGCAGCTATTTCTGAAACGGTTTGTCTAACAAATACTGACAAATGAAGCAAAAGCATATATCTATAGGTACTCATAAAGTGGGTGCTTAATCGCAAGAAACCACCAAGCAAGTAATTGCCAAGCACTTCGTAAGATTTTAACACCTCTCCACAAAATCACGCCCCATTGCTCAAATTCAAACGTCAGTAAAAAACAAACAACCTCATGAACCGCAAAAACAGTCTAAATTTATATCTATACAGCGAAACATGCACGTCAGGGGACCTTGCAGTTGAAAAGTAGCCGTCAACATTCACATTAAGAGGCCTTTGCATCTACTCTAACAAGTATGTGTATAAAGGGAACAAGCCGGCATTTAAAGTACCTCAGACTAACTAGCTAACTAAAAGTAATAAACAGTTACTTACTGCTTACTGGGTTTTCAACTTTTGGCAGCCCATGAAGCCCCATTAACCCAGAAAAACTAGCCCCGAAAACACACACAAACTACGCAAGCCGCGCAAAAACCTCGCCGATCAGTTCAAAGTTCGCCTGATGAAACAAACGAGCTTTATATTTTTATTTTTTTTAATGCGACCATAATTACTACAAATACCAGCAGTTACGACTGCCGCGTATAATTCGGGTAGCAAACATACTAATGACGATTTACAAAGCGCACAAAATGGGAACAACGTTAATATTTACATATTAGTAATATAGATGCATAATATTGATATTGTAAGGTTTGCCAACAAATCGTAAAAGCGGTTTAAACAACAGTGAGCAATGGCATTTTGTTAACTAGTTGTACAATTCATGCCGCTTTAAACACGTGTTTTATAACAAAGTTCATGTTCAAAACCAATAGACGAGTTGCTCAATTAACGCAATGGACTGACCCTACCCACTGTAGCGTCCTGAGGCTCCCTTAAGGCAAAAGAAGGCAAAGTGGCAGGGTAGAATGCATATATTCACCGAACAGATGGAAATAGGCTGCTGGCATGGCCCGGAGGCCAGCCCACGCAGCTAGGGCAATATGGCCACCTCTGTGACCTTGACAGAAACCGGCAGTTCTAACAAACAAAGTGCTACAATGATAGAGGTGGGAGCGCTCGACAATTTAACAGGATTTTTTTGTGTGGAATAATGTAAACTTTTTGATTCTTTCTGTGAGGAGACATGAGAAGGCTAAAAGAGTATGAGGCATGTTTACTGAGTCACGGGTAATGTTAGGGCTAAGAATCGCATCCTTAAACTCCCACTTTTGTGAGTTTGTCAATGCGGTCCCTCATCTCTCTCCTCCCCCCCCTCCTCCTCCTCCTCCGCCTAATAATCCCACTTCCAAATCAGCTCCTTATTGTAGGATCCGAAGGCTCCCTTAAAGGCAAAAGAAGGCAAAATATCAGGATAGAATGCATATATTCAACAGACAGAGGAAAATGAGTTGCTGGAACGCCTTTCACCGATGACTGTATCATCTCACACTTTATTTTTGACTTCTTGTTCCTTCTCTCCTTTTATTGAATGAGATTTGACTATTCGTAGACTTGCGTGTTACAATGCTCTGTTGGCATTATCTCCTGTAGATCGCATTATGCACCACTTCACAGACTGCATCTTGTAGCGATCTTTGAATCTTTCCTTCCAAGTATTTCTTTTCTTATTCGCATTTGTGTGTGGCGCGTTTGGCATTTATGCGTTTGCTTCTGCACTTGTACTTGTTGTCCTTTTTAGATCCTACGAATGTAGTGTGGTGGTGAAGCAGACCTCGAAGAATCTGTGGATTGGTGGACGGTGCAATATTGCCGAGTCAGCCGCGGAGGACTGTCATTCGTCCTGTAATGTGAACCTCGACAGGTACGATACCGGTATGGTTGACAACGGCGTGGCGGTGTGGTGGGTGTCACTTTTGTGTCACAGGCATAAGGTGACGGCGTGAGCGCATGCTGGGGAGACGAGATGAGTGTGAGAATGGCGTTGAACCGTTAGGCAAGCTTATTGTCCTGTTGGGAAAGGGTGGTGAAGTGCGCTTGTGATTGTGTTGATGTTAGTGTATAAAATGATGGGTAGTGACTCAAAGCTAGGCGTAGTTTGGGTCTTTTCTGCAAATTGGACTTTGTTTAGATTTGTGGTTAAAAGTGTACGTTATCCATCATACTGTTTGCTTACTTTTCATTGTAAACAAATGCAGTGTTATGCTGTTTGCCGCATTGCTTATGTGTGAAACGCGGGGCGTAATTGTTGATAGTGGCGTGTGCCTTTTTGTGTGTTCGGGTGTGCTGAGGTTAGGTTATGTTAGTGAATGCGATTTACGGAAGGGAATGGGACAAGCTGTAGTTGATCAAGAAGAGCACTTGTTCGCATTCATTCGCTATGTTGTGCAGTTGTGAGAGAGCTTGCTATGAGCTGTTGTGGTGGTGTGTTGGATGGTGGGTTATTTGGTTGGGGAAGGACTGAGGCTAATGATGTCTGAGCTGCCAAAGAATGAGGAGAACGCACGAAGCACGTGGCGGCTTAACTTGGTACTAAAGACGTTGTGGGCTGAAAGTGCGGAAGGAATGGATTCGTTGCGTGAAGGATAATGCGATTGACATGAAGGTATTGGTGAGCAGCGCTAGGCGTTGAGTTTGTCCTCGAAATTGGCACTTTGCACACGAGACTTGTGAGTACAGTCTTCGTGTGTTGAGGTAGTAAGGCGATCATGGATGGTGGGTGGTGATGATGCAAATGAGCAACCTTGTTGGGGAACAATTGCTCCACTGTCGTCACTGTCCACGACGCTGGCTATGGGAGGCTTATCAACGTCATGGCAGTTTGATGAGGCTGTCATCGGTCGCATGCATCGTTGTCGACGGTGGCAATGGTGAAGGGTATTGGTGTGACTTAGTATTGGGATGTAATATGGCTGCAGAAGGAACTGAGAATGGTCATTTGCCGCAATTCATACTTGCTGCCATGGATTTACATGTATATGCAGTTTATCTCATGAGTAAATGATGCACTTGTTTGTGGAAAAGTGTTGCAGTGAGAGCGATTAATGTGTAGAAGAGACAATGCTTAATGACTTCATGACCACTTGCTTGTGTTTGTTTTTGATCGTGTCATGTGGGGATTTGTTTGTGAGTATGTGTTGTTGAAGGGCGATGTGGTAGTTGACGGTGCTGAGTGAGTGTACTGTCGCCACGTAAGGCAAGGGGGTTGGGCTTGCCGTCGCGAGCTTGCGATGCGCCAGTAGGTTGGAGACTAGTGATTATGTGGAGGCTTAATTGCTGTGTGGGTGTGATGGTCTTGGAAGTCCAACGTCATTGACAGGAGGTAGATTTGTTTTTGCTTTTAGGTCAGTGCATGGTCTAGCAGCCGTGAAGAGGTGGGAAGGTGAGCACATTTGGGCCATGTCCTACGGAATGCGATTTCATTATGAGGAATGAGGAATGAGGAGGTGGAGAAGGATGCGATTGCAGACGCAGCACAATGATTAGAGGCAGCACTGAGAAGGACGGCGTGGGAAAGAGGAGACGAGGAGAGTGTAATGCGTTGGTGGTTTGTTTGCATGCTTACTGGTCAGATGCCCCACGGTTGTGCCTTCGTCGAGTCGTTGGAATGTGGAATGGACATGTATTTTGGCCATGTATGGTGTCATTGTGCTGCCTGGGGGTTGGAGGTAATGCGAGCGAATCGGTATTTGAAGCTAGAAGATCGTCTTGCGTGCAGTCGGTTGCGGCTGTTAGGAGGTTGTTTAGTTGGATAGTCAGCCACTCAACAGGTTAAACGATGGCTACTAATGAAGACGCGACTTTGCTTCTCACTGCGTAGTTGGTCAGCTGGCTGGTGAGTTGAATGATGGGAGCACAAGAAATGCATTGGACAGTGGAATTGGGTGTGTGAGGAGCAACAAATGAGTCAGTGTGTTGTCGAGTGGGTGACTAGCCTATTGCCATGGTCAAGTGTGGCAGTTGGTGAGTCAGGAACGTATCGAGATGATGGCACTGCTGATGTGCTAGTGAACGAGGAAGATACGGAGGATGCAGTATTAACGCACTGCGAGCAGAAGTGGGCAAGTTGGAATGGCAAATGTGACGTGCTCTCACCAAAGCTGACAAAAACGACTGTTCGAAGTCCGTATTTAGACCTTACTGGGGGTGGTGGGCCTGGAGCTGGAGATTCGACCTCTACGAGACCTGAATTTGAGGATGGGGAATTTGCTGGCCATCATGCGTGTCCATAGCTAGTTGTGGAAATCCTTAGTTAAAAGAAGCGTCATTTTATGAATGACGTGGCTAAACACAGTTTGATGCGGGTGGAGTCTCACTTTCATTCCTCCTTGCCGAGTTGCTCTCTCTTCGGAGCTGTCGAGACAGGTCTACCATGGTGTGAATCCTGTATTTGCATGCAGTGCCTAGAGACTCTGGGTAGATATGACGGCTTGTTTAATACTCACCTCAAACATTACTATGATTACATGCATGCACATTATCAGTTGTCCTCGTTCGCGGCCGCTGTAATCCTCATAATTTTACCGTCGTAAATTGTCACCAATCTGGACGCCTTATTGCCGCATTTTATGCCATCTTACAAAATTTCTAAATTTCTTTTACGCCTTGCATCTAGCGCATCATGCTTTGGTCGATATTACCAAAAAATAAATATTGCATACGTTTTGTTATAACACACTACGTTTCTGCATACTTTGATGTAAAGGACGTCTAATCCAGCTATCAACACACTTTAAACAGCGTTTTCGCCTGCTTTTGTTCAATGTCGTCACCTGGTAATTGCACAACCTGTTTATTTCCTCACAGTGTTTTGTGACTGTTGTGCTTTTTTACGGTTTCCTTACCGCACCAAACAGTAATGCATAACTTGCATGAGGTTGGGTGTAATTTGTTTGCATACTAAAACAGTATTTCCAAAGTATGTTGTTTGTCAGTTTTTGCGTGTTTTGACCTTTTTACGCCCCGCATGGTTTCGCAGGTTCGGATATTTTTTGTGCTAAAGATTTTTTAAATGCTGTATTCCCACAATGTCACTTTGGCATTACCGAATAAGAGGTTTTGCCCACTGCACGCCATCCATGCTTGAAAGTAGCACCACCTTATGTTGAGACAGTCCCTCCTGGTGGGAGTTATTTTGTAGGACCTCTATTTGTTATGGGTTCTCCTGGTGTTGTGGCTCTTAGTTCCTCCTCTGGAGCAGCCTAATTGTGTGAAGTGTTCTTCGGATTAATCGTTTTCTATTATCGCCAAATGAAAATGAATGCACCCTATGCCTATGTACGCATGCACCCAAACACGAGCGCTGCTGGCCAAGCGTACTCGCATGTTGCGGTTTTGTGATGAAATGGCTAAATTTTTCCTTCATTCCGTCATGAATGTCTTCAGCTTATCCACTCACAAAGGTTATAAGATGTTCCTGAGCGTTGCCATGTCTGGTATCGAAATCGCCTTGGTTAATAATGCCCTTTTAGTCAATATCACTTAACCCATCCTTAACATTTTCAAAAAGTCATTTTTTATTTGGTTCTGTATTGACATGAGTAGTGTGTTGGAAGAGGAGTTGGTTGTATCTTTTACGCAGATATGATATTTTTTATTCTAGATGGTCCTAATCCTCCACAAAAACCATGTACGGAACAACCCAGTAAGTACCTTTGAACAGATGAAGTGGCTTTTACCTTTTTCCCGTCCTCCAACTCCATGCGGCAATTGTTGTTACAGTTCACTTTTCACCTACTCACTTTAACTCAATGTTGTAACAGCTTCAGTTGCCAGGGTTAATTCCTTT
>JADWOT020000001.1:28459035-28522292 GCA_036345935.2 Taenia hydatigena | reverse complement strand
GCAGTTGTATGCGATGACTGCCGACACAAAACTCCAAATACCCGGTTCTGTTTGGTCATTTCGTCTGGCATTTTTTGTCCCTTAAGTGGCTCCACCCGATTCGGGTGTGACGGAGGCTCCTTTGAAGAAAAAGTGCAATGAATGGGTGTGAGTATGCTGTCAATTACCGCAAGTCGCCTAGTCACGATTTCTTTGATGTCTTTGCCTGATCAAATGCAATACTTGTCACTGTGCTCTGAGTTGTGTCGATCACATTAAGTTGGGTGGTAATGCTTCGAAGTAGATGACAAGCTATGGAGCAAGCAAAGAGAAAAAGACCTCATCAACATATTGGGGACCAGTTCTAAACAGAAACCAAGTCCACCAAGTTCACTTTGTGCGTTTGCCCATTCCTGCGTCCGGTCAGCGAAGCAAATCGCAAAATTCAGCGTTTTACCTTCTTATCCTTTGGCACAAACAAAGTTACCCTAAATTTCACTTGTAGTTCCTGTGCATAGTAATTTATTGCGAGTCTCAGAGTGCTTTTGGGGCGGCCACTCTGCTCGACCATTTGGTCTGCAATTAAAAGTGGAGCTCAAGCAAAATGCTTGACTAGGTGATCCCCTTTAGTTCTCTGTTTTTGTGCTCAATACACACTTCACAGCGCAAATCTTTCTTTGGCCTTTGTTAGTGAAAAGAGCAGAAATCAAAAAGACTAAAATTCAGACTAGGCGAAACTTAGAGCCCAGAAAATACTGGCATGATTCCAGTGTACAAATATTTGATTTTAAAGGAACCGTCCAGAACCCATGTATAAAAAGCATTTTCATAGTAGAGGTTTAAAGGGAACTGTTATTACAAGGCACTTAATACGTTCCCATGTCCAACTCGAAGCGTTTAAAAAATGTATGTTGGATTAGGGAGAATATTTGGTGTCCGGTACAAACTCAATCTATTCCTACTTTTACATCCCATCCAATAGCTTAGCGCGATTGTACTTAATTTCGATTTCTTCATTTATTCTCATTATCGTGAACACTTCGAGAATAAGAATTACTTTACTCATGATCGCGTGATGTCGCAGCTCTTTGCTCTTATGGTGCGGTAGTTCGAAGAAAAGAGGGGCACTGGAACAACAAAATAGAGCAATCTCGTAAGCCCGGTGGAGGAAGGAGGCATGTCTAAGAAGGCAAGAGTTTTGAGTGTAACTCCCCATACTCATTGCAATGACGTCTGCGGATTGTAGACTAGAGGGAAGACGACTGTGATCTGCATCAAAGCTGCCAGCTGCATCCACCTCAGGTGATGTCCTCGTGGCATTGCCACATCAAGTGCTAATTTTCACTATCCGTTTTGAAACTCTTCGTATAAAAAAAATGGGATAAGCAGTGGTGCTTTATGTGGGTAGGTGAGTACGTGTGGGGAAGCGATGGTCGCCCATAGGAGGTGGTCGGGATTAGTCGAATAAGTGATAGAAGGAAACAGTAAATGTACTTGTAATCTACTAGAATTACCGATATTCACTGCGGTCGTCACCTCTCAAGTTCACTTCACTTCTTAGCATCGAACCATCACCCACCTGTCCCACCAGTCAAATGCTCTCACATTCGATAACTTCATATTTTGCATAGAGTCGTCGGATTGACATATGTGACAAGCCATACAAAGGTGACTGCACAGCCAGTATGTTGGCACAGGCACCAGCATTTTCTCAACCCACTTCAAAAACCTCTCTACGATTCTACCGCGTCGATTACTCCTCCTTAGGTAAGTAATTGTTAAGGCACTGTCCGCACGAAACTGCTCTGATCATATTATTTGGAGCAGCCGACCTCTCAGCAATCCGGCTACTCATAGTCACTCCAGCACTAAGCTAAGTCTCATGCTTCCCTTAGCAAATTCTGCAGGGCTGGTTCAAGTAGCAAAATAACAGGCAAATGCAATGTTCCACTGCCTTTATAATCTGTTTTGCGGTTCACTACATTGTTCGATTCCAACTCCTCCTTCGGTTGTCGCTGCTTATCACTTTTGGTAAAACCACAAAACAAACAGGTTAGAGTGGACAAGTGGATGCGGTCTAAATGTGCCTGCTTGTACAATAAGAATCAAACAAAGCATATTATTATGCCGTTAGCGCCATTTTCATCTGTATAAGACCGTTGTAGCAGGTAACATTCCACATTGCAGAGCGTTCTGTATCTTATTCTAATGCAGTTTTCCAAGATTATTTATTCACTTCTTTTTTATTTGCTTTCATCATTCAGCGATTTTGATGTGGACGCACTCAAAAAGTATCAGAATCCATAGCAGAGCCAAGACCGATGCACAAAACAAACGAGAGCGCTTAAGTAGCACATGCACCGACCATGGAATTAGAACCGCCATGTAGATAAGCCTCAACGTGAAATCTTGAAAGCCCGGTGGAGAAAGGAAGCATGTCTGAGAAGGCAAGAGTTTTGAGTTTAACACTCCCATACGCATTGCAATGACGTCAGCGGGTTGGAGGCTAGAGGGAAGACGACTGGGATCGGCATCAAAGCTACCATCTACATCCACTTCTGGTGATGTCCTCGTGGCAGTTCCAATTTTATGGTGTCTACGATTAGAAATTAGCACCACCGACCACTTTGATGTGGGAGTGTGTTTGCGTGGTTAAGACCTCTCCGATTGCATAACTAGATACTCATTTTACACTGCACAGAAATGTGCAAAGGAGTCTGAATGAGTTCCTAAGTGGTTGACAGCTGGCCAGAGGAGACGGTCCAATTGTGATCCACAGTATCTAAGAGCCTTCAGCGTCGCGAGATGACGTGCGATGGCACCGATCTCTGACATGTCTGAAAATGTGAGCGTCAAATTATATGTTTCGGTTTTAGGTTATTACTACATTCTAAGCACTATTTGAAACACTAGAAGCGCCCTCGTATTGCCAAACCACTTGGTCACTTCTTATTTTCCTTCGCGGTGGAAGCGGACCCATATGGTCAAACATATTAGCTTTCAAGTATTAAATGTTTTGCAATAGAATTTAACCAATCTGAATTCCATCCTGTAGCAAATCTGACCGATTTTCAAAATTAGTGATTATTGTCACTTGCGATGGGTAATTATTCCTTTGTGTCACATATACGTGTCACAGGTCTTTATTAGATAATGACCATTTCTCGTATTAGGACCTGCCGCAGACGCATTAATTGCAATCAACATGAGCGACTAAGGACGTGGTCGTTTTATTAGGCTGACAGCAGTTACCCGAATCCAATCTGCGGTTCGGTGGTTGTGGATTGGTTGCTGAGAAGCACAACTACGTATTCGAGTTCGAGATCACTTGCATCTCTGCTGGTTGTAGTTCCGCCCTCATTGCGCATCTAAAAGACGAGTCCAGTAAATGCTTACCTCTAGGCGTCTTGGTTGAGGCGTCAATGAGATTTGTAAAGCGTGATAAGCTCCACACCCACATAAAATTAAATCTGCCCGACCACTAGAGACTCATTTGTCAGCTCTGCTGCCTTGTCTTTGTTTTTACTAATCATTTGAATAGGCAGGTGAGTGGGAGGTCAGTCATTTACTCACCCTTCCACACAAATGTACTGTCTTCTTTCCCTCCTCCTCCTCCTCCTGCTTAGCTAACATAACAAGTGTTGCATAGCAGTTCTAACTCTATCTTTTGCTCAAGCTGCTGTGCTGTAGCAGTTGGTTTGCAATCCTTTGCCCGCTTTTCTGTAAACGTGCACGTGTGGGTAGTAGAAGTGGCAAAAGTGAGACGTTGAGATGCTTCGACTTGAGTCTGGAGGCTTGGAAATGTTTGCCATAGCTGATCGCGGTCACTACTTTGGCCACATAAACCAGTGAGGTGGTGGATGACGTGGTAATTAACCAAAGAATGGAACAGCGTCACCCGTCTTCTAGGTGGCATGTTTCTTTTCCCGGGCAGCTGTCAGTGGTATGACCGTTAGCGCTACTGCCACTTTGATTACTTAAAATGAGAATCCATCAATCTCGGCACATTTTTTTCAGCAAGCAGTGATGATAAGTAAAATGCCCGCGCGCAAGCACTCTTCTCATCTCACTATACTTCCTGCCTACATACCCGTCCTCCTCCTCATCATTCGCCAAGTTATTGCTGCCTCCTTTTCATGACTCCTTCTACCCTGCTCTTGATTCTTTTGAATGCAAGGTATCGACTCAGAATTGGAAAGAGGCATAAAGGACTTCGACGGATCTTCTGCTAATTCTGTTGTTGAGAGCCGACGCTTAAAACAGTCCTTTTATTGCACGTTTTCCCTGTTCTTGCCCAAGAGGTTAATGTAAATGAAGATCGGTGTCATACCGAAGGCTTTGTTGACCCTCCATGTAAGCAAAACCAGGCTAAACTAATGTTAAATCGTCAGTGGGTAAGGAGAGGCGCATGTAGTCAGTACCTAATTAACTTGTAGCCACAGTCACACCTGATAGTGGGTTCGTCGGAGACATGGCCATTCCATCGAGTGGCTGGTTTGCTAGTCGACGAGGCACGTCATATCAACTGACGGCAATTACAGGCGACAATGACGGAAGTGATGTACTTACACCGAGGGTGGCAACATCACTCACCTTGAGACCAAATTTTCTTTCTATTAAGGGTGACAGCGAGGTAGCTAAAACAATTATAATGCCTTTTGAGTGATTTTGGATGGCAAAGCATTAGTTGACACGCCGAATGGGCCTCGCTTGTTATTAAAGGCATGGCACGGGCTAGGTCTCCAGATGATCATCGATCTACAGAGAGAGGGACATAGTGACAAGGGGATAATGTGATTAACTGCTGCATTCAAGGCATGCATGGAATCGAATAGTAGCAGAAATTAAAAAGTGCTCTTCAGAAGTTCCTGTACGACTTATCCCTACTCGGGTAACTTTCGTCGATTTTCAAACTACTTATCGGTTGTACCACTGACTAACAAGCACTGCATTTATTCCCTTAGAAAAGGTAGAGTGAGAAGAGGCAGCGAGCGCTCTCTATTGGTGATGCCACGAAGGAGGCAGAGTAATGCACGCCATGGTGGATTAGAGAGTACACTTCTCCCTCGACAAGCTTGTTCGCCGAACACTACGTACTCCTAAGCACCGACTCAACTCTCCAGCTTCAGCTTCCCTAAGTGCTAAGACAACCACATTACAATTCTTAAGTTTCGGAGACATAGCAGCGTAGTCGGACGGGAAATTGCCTTGTGCAACATTTTACTCATGTGGGCGTCCAATCGCTGGGCTATTGCGAATTGGCCTCTGTGCTTCCCTGCACCAAATAACAGACCTTTCAACAGCTCTTTTACGCAGCAGCAGCACAAGCATTGCAACATGACAAGGCACTGGCAATATACATTAAAATAGCAAAGCTGCGATGCCAATTCACGCTATTCCGTTTCGCACAACTACTGTGCGTGTTTCTGGTGTTCTTGACAAGACGGACTCATTGGCTGGGAAGGTTCCGATTTCTCACAGGCAGAACCTCATTAGCACCAGCCAGTGTCTTGACTATTGCACAATGTCATTCAGACAGCGCGGATGCCCGCGCCTAAAAGAAGAGGAGGTGAGTCGTCATTTCATTGCCACGAGGTGTAGTTAGCGAATCCTCTTCGCCCTCTTGTACAAGTCGACTGCATTTGCTTTAGTATTGCAGGCACTGACACTCCCTATGGTCACCCAGACATGCGTCTCAGGGCAGGAGAGAAGCAGAGTGGATATTTGGCCTTGTATTTCCTCCTGCAGCAAGGGGTAATGCATTACTCAACGACGTGATGCTTGAATTTAGCATAGGTAAATATTACTCCTTAGTAGATTTGCTATGTTTGTCAGACATTGGTACTTTCTCTGCTATAGCGTCATGTCTTCTTCGCTGCTACAGTCGATGAGTCAACCACATGGCACTTTTGACGTTGCGGTGACCTAATGCCAATGGCGAACAGCGAAATCCTCTACGTGATGCCTGCCTGTGCCTGTTAGTCATGGGATCAGCTAATCAGACAAATGCATTCACTTAAGTAGCTAGGTTGTGGTCCTTCATTTAAACTAACCATTTAAACTAACCAATGCACTGCAAGGTGCCACAGATTTCTCGCCAATTTTCTTCTTAACCCTCGTCTTTGCGACAAGTGAGGTGAGAGCAGATAGCAAGCACTCCGTATTAGCGGCGTAATGACCATGTCAGTGTTATTAGGATCATGCTGATTCAGAGACTGCTTTACGCCCTTAACGGAAGATGACGACGGTTGTGTAGCCAGAAGCGTATTCATCAAACACTTTTCGCCCAAAATTGAGCAATACTTAGTCAAGCATATACACAGAGGGAGTCTGCAGTGAAGATGATGTAGCAGTAAAACCCTCAGCACTACAGTATGACGACGATCTGAATGGAGACGGAGACTTATTCTAGCCTCCGTCGCACAAGAATCTCCTCTGATCATCGGCTTTGCAATCATCTTGATAGCGATGTTCGATTTGGCACAGCTTAGAGTCAGAAATCTCAACGATTTCTGATTTGGAACTGCAATTTTGTTCTCTGCTCACCACTGTGCTCTGCTAACATCACGTAAAGCAACGATAACCAGAATGAAATGCAGCGTTGGATAGACACTTATGTATCACATAGACTTCCTGTCCACTCGTAGCCGCGCACGCAAATTTTAAATCTTTTAAATCTCTCGATCACATTTCCGTGGCACGATTACATTTTCGAACAGGAAATTACTTGGTGCAATTTGTCTCCCCTTACCTGAGTGCCTTTAGTTTTTTCAGAAGCGACTCTTAATTCTTTAAACAAAAGTAGACAAATAGGATGTAAGGTGTGCAGTGTACCTTTAGGTGATCTTAAATTCATGCGAAGACCAGGAGAAACAGAAACATCTTTGGAAATCAGTAAGAGAAATCAGCTACTTAAATTGCCCATTAGTAGCATATTTTACCCCGCAATTTGAATAGCAAGTTTAAACAATGCCTATAAAATTTAACAGCCTATCAGAAAATCGACCACCTAAAGCTGCTATAAGCAAAAGCTAAGCGCAAAAAAATCAGTTTTATTTTCCCTTGCAAGGCACAACCTCCTCGCCGAATTGAAGTTTACCAGCAGCACGCAGAGCAGAAAAGTCTAATCCCACCCACATTGTACGAGTCCGGCTAATTGACCGCATTCAACTTTTGTGGAAGCCAGAACTGGTTCGGGGCATTTTCGAGCATCTGTATGCAGAGAATGTCATGAATGGCGACCAAGCGACAGGGACGAAGCACCGTCATCCATTCACCGAGCGAATCAGAAAACTGAGCAATGAAATCTTGCACTGCACCTGCTCTGAATAAGTTGCGATGTTAGCAGTCGGTTTCTTCCGGTACTGACCTTGGACCCTTCGTTACAGTGGAGCTAAATACTCACATCAGTGCCGATTCTTAGGCACATCGCATCCTCATTTAAAGACGCCTCCGTCTTCTCTGCTTTCATCTTGCCTTCCATGTGAGCAGTCACCCCGTTCCTGTTAGTCGTCAACTCCAGTGGAATCGGTGGGCAAAGAATCGTCTCTATTTGTTCTTTGTACTAGACATGTTGAGCATAGGTATTTGTCCTGATGGGTGCCTCAGAGCGAGAAATTGAGGGGAGTTTTAACTTCCTTGCTTTTGATTTGTTGGTGTCGATAAAGCTGACTCACGCCATGTCTTGACATGGCTGGCAATATAAAAACACCAAAAACGGATTTCAAGGAGATACACGGCACACAGCATCTACATTTTCCCACCACTATTGCTTGTGCCATTACTTTCCACATGGTTCTGCCTGCATAAAAGGCAAAAAGAAAGCATTAACGTGACAAAAGCTCTATTTAGACCACGCGGTCATGCTACAGGGAAGAACAAAGAAAGAGGAGGGAGAGGTGAGGACATTAAAAGAGAAGATCGACTCCTTTACCACGAAAACAGTCTTGTGTGTGTGAACTTCCCAGCTGCAAAGTCAGGAGCGGTGCGCCAACACATCTACGTGGTTGTGATAGAATGTGAGCATGTAGTCGACTTCCTCAATCATTGGCAAAGTGATGAATGGAGCAGTATGATGAAGGTTGGGCAAAAGTAGGGAAGGACTACTGTCGTTAATGCATCACGACTGTCTCTGTGATGGGCGTCGCTTCAGCTGGTCGAGGACGCAAACACGTGCCCACCCGTCAACATTTACGGCCAGATCGACCACTGCATAATCCACTAACGCTGATGGTGCTGTAGCTGCTTCCTTGCATTGACTCTTTAGCAGTATGCATTTGTTGGATTAAATCGTCACCTTGGTTGAACAAGACGCGTTTGGTGGGCATAGGATCCCTTTAAGGGATGCTTCAAGTTGGCATGGGCGAACACTACCTCTCCGTCGGTTCGTTAGAGTTGTCGGACATAGACAGTTTCTCCTCAATGAAGTCATCGTCTTTCGCTTCCACGATTAATCAGCTAGTCATTTGACAGTTTTGACATTTCCGTCACATAATGATGATGTTGCACAACAAAATTTGTCAGCGCAACCTCATTCTATGCCAACCTGTCATTCACTCGACTTATCAAACTAATGTACTCGCTTGCTGGCTTGCATGGACAGGCAGCTTTGTGCTACATGCAACAGGAGTAGCTAGACTGCGGTCCTTCATTTAATCTCGTTCTCAAATTAATCCAAAGCAATATGTTACAGATTCCTCGCTAATCCCTTCCTTCTTTCTTGACTTTCGTTTCCCTGGAACGAGTAGAGTGAGAGCAGATGGCGAACACACTTCATTGCTGATAGGTAGTGAACGGAGCAGGATGATGAGTTTTATGCACTGATACTCGAGTTAACTCCAAACTGGTGACTATAGCAAAGACATTGATTACGAGGAACGCCCTGTAATTCCTCAAATGCAACATCACCCTTCGCTTGAAAGTAATGGCAAAAGAAACAAATTCAACAGTTTTGAGGTCTCTACCTGGCCCACATTGTCCATTCCACCACCATCTTGGCTCCAAATCGACTTTCCAACCCTCACTAACAACATCACCCTCCACCACAGCAGAAGCTCCCGCATTCCGACTCCTTCAATCAACCCTCTTCAACGTCATGCGTGCGCGTGCACAATTCATTGGAGGTGTGAACTGATGAATGCAAAACCATTAAAAGCAACAAAAAATTCTAACGATTGGTCGACGGACTGCACCGCTATGCCTTCGGAAAGCAAACACCTACCAATGCCTGTCAACACCGCCATCATGAGGGGAAAGGTCACAGTGCTACTAGGTTTCACTTTATCAAACTCTCCATCCATCGTTGGTTAAATCAGTTAGCAAATCCCCTCCGAAATCGTAATTAACACGCCCGACTGATTCCAGAAGAAGACTGCCCCACGACCACCTGACTACTCCCAGTGGCATCCTGAGCGCACGCAATCCTGCTCCATTCATCGACTAATCGACCAGACATTCCGGATCCATTTACCCAACCTCACCACAACCCACATCCATCTCGATCGGGGGGTTTGCTGCCAAGACTGGAATCGTTCACTTAATTGAAATTTCCCAGATCCGAGTTCAGGTTAAATTAACTTGTTGATTCTCGCCAAGTACAATGTGCCTTCCAGAAAAGTTGGATCCAACTGCGAGCCAAGTCTGTCTCCCGTGAGAGGCAGACACTGCCGAGACTTCGGCACACTTCCACTCAAGACTACGATGTGCATAACTGCCACCTACTTCCATTGGGTTTAATTAGAGTCATGCGGAGGCCCAAGTTCTTCCGAATAAACAATATTCAAGGCGCTAATGACTTGGAAATGTCCAGTATTTTGAGATGGTGTACGTATGCACATGCTACTTAGTAGATGATGTTCGGAAGTGAACAAGTGATGCGCATCTCAGTTACCTGCGTGTGGGCGTTTGAGTCAACGGTGCTAACGCGTTTAATGTTGTACTGTGAAAGCATGCATCATCATTTAGTAGAACCAGTCAGAGGCATGCATTTACTTTGCACTCCTGTCAATGACTGCGTGGATGATGCACAAATAGCCTTCTGTACAAGTAGCACTAGAGATCCGCGTGGTTCCAGCAAAACACACACAAGAAAGGTATTCCTTGCAGAATGGTTGTGAACATACGGTAAATGATCGAAGTTGAGGACAACGCAACACTAACAGTCCCCATTCCTCCACAGGTTTTGATAAACTCTACAGTATTCAATGGCGGCGTGGTGTCTCTACCCCACTCCTCAATATTTAACGCATCCTGCATATGCAAAGGGGAGGAAGGAAGGAGGGCGCCTTTACTGGTTCCAACAGTAGCGATAGTTTCGTATTACCAATGGCAGCAGTAGTAATAATAACTAAGGTATTCGCATTACTATAAGGAGGAGGAGGAGCAGTAGCAGTGTTGGCGGCAGAGGAGAGAGGAAGGCAGGAGGGTAGAAGAGGGCAGCGCGAGGAGGGGATCAAATTCACGTTTGGTCTTCTGCACACACAGGAGGGTACTTTCAACCACCTCTTCCAAACATCCTATGTCCTCGACGACATCGGGCAGAGCATGGGATGACGGGTGAGTTGGTGAGTGAGTCGGTGAAAAACGCCTCAGGACTGCCCATCCTGATTCATCCCCGGCACTACCGCCACCACCAATGGCACCGCCGGCAGGCACGGGCGCAAAACTGGTTCGAGCATTCACCTCAGTGTGTCCACGAGACCACTATGTGACAATTCATGCCGCCTGGATCGCTGCAAGTGCAAAAAACGCCATTTCCATGAATTCAAACACATCACTACTTTCCCATCCTCTTCCACGCTCTCTTCCGCCCAACACCCAAAAGGGAGGCTCATTCCAACCAAATCTACGTCCCCACCACTACCCTTTGTAAGTCCGCATAAACGAGCACAAAATATTATTTCATGACTAACATTTCCATCCTACTGCCTTTGCACAATTCTAACCACTTTTTCAACAAGAAATCCAATTTAGAAAATCGAGGCTAAAGCACTACTTAAGCACTGGCTGTAATCAGAGCCACCTTCGTCACACACTAGGGTAGAGCCAAACCAGCCACATTTTCACATTTCTGCTAGATAATTTGTTTCCTTCACTGCTATAGTCACAACTTTTCCGAATGCACCAGACCAGTCCCTGAAACAGTCTTCATTAACGACTATGAAATATGCACACTTCAAAGCATCGTCCCTTACTACTGCGAAGGACCGACTCAATCACTCTGAACAGCACCTAATCACCACACTTCCTCTTCCAACGACTTTTGAAGTGAAGGCGACAGTCTTTCGAAAGTGCTTACAGATCCGCCTTTCCTAAGGCCAAATCGGGCTTTTGCATTAGTGAGGAACCAGCGTTCTCTACCTGATTACACTTGGTAAGATAGTCAATGGCCATAGCAGCTCTAAGTATGCACATCACAATCTCAGTTAAATACAAAATTCGATGTGTAAAATATTCGCGCTAAAATATGTATTATTGCATTTGTCATTATGCACGGCATCTCTAACACACTAATGCGATTTCGCAAAATTTAATACAAGCATAAAATTGTATTATTTGTGCTTATTAATGCGCTACTCTTACCACACAAATTATCCCTCGTTTTTAATTGTCGTTTCCATGACCACAATTGACGCTTCGCTCTAAGGTGACGACGCAGTGGTTTGACTGACATTTCTGCTGGCTCAACGTCTTCTCGAGCGGTGATGGCGATTTCTCGCATTGAATCGTTGTTATGGACGGACATAAGGGCTACCAAGTTCAAGTTTGTATTAAGTGCTGTATCGCTACAATTTGAAGCAATTTGTTAAATAAGTTTATTTTTACACGGCCCAGTTATGATATTTGTTGGTGTGGATAGCTGCTGAAGATGGGTCGACCTTTCTAAGTCTAGATTGACTGGATGCAGTTGTCATGCAAACAGCACCATCAATGTAGATTGATGAGAAAGGGATGACGTTGCGAAGCTAGTTGCTTCTGTTGATGGTGTCTGCACGGCCTTGCCTCTAGTCCAAAGAGCAGCGGTGGTGCTCTCTCGGATCACAATCCCTCGTTATCAGATGTACAAGGCGGCGTAATTATTGGCCAAGTGAGAAGAGAGTGAAGCTTATGCGCTGCTCCAATTGAGCAGTGCGAAGCTCGCCTAGGCAAGCAGAAATGCTGCGTAGATCATTTCTCTGTCCAACAACATTGCAAGGAGATCGTCGAAAAGTAAAATCGTGACGATGCGGCCGACAAATTAAACAAAAAGGCTGAATTTGTAAGGAGCTGTCTTGTGAGAATGGTTGGGATGATGAGAAGGAGGGCGAGGCGGAGGAGAAAGGAGAAGGAGGAGTAAGAGGTATAGTCACGTGTTTATAAGGTTAAAAGTGCTTGACTACTAGGTCCCATTTGTTAAGTTGTTTGATTTTGGGATCCGTTTGTGCATGTGTGGTTTGGGAGTTGAGGGCGCTAAGCGCATTGCAGTCGCGTAGGTGGAGGGATTCAGATCGTGGATTTAGCATGATCCGTGGCTCAACGGCCACACTTCTCAGTGTTTTAGACTTCTCCTCATGTCGACCCCCACAGGATGGTGAAGGCTATGTGGCATTCCAGTAATTGCAGTGATGCTCCAGCCAGTTCCAGACTGGTGCCTACAACAAGGCTTAACTCTTCTGTCACCGTCGTGGTCTTCGAGCAGTAACGCTGACAGGAGTCCACTGAATTCTCGATCAAAGAACCTCGAAATGTAGTCTAATGACGTGATTAGAATTGCATCGATGATAAAAACCGACTTCTCACTGTAGACATGCGACGATATCCTCTGCATGGAGGTTAGGTTTAGACGAACTGCTCTTGTACATCTGATAGGTCAATGGATTGCGTGTAACGCTGCTGCCACCTCACTTTGGCAAGGATACCGCAACATTCGCACTTTTAGACGACATGGAATCCTTTAGCCTCCTCATAGTGTGGAAGCTACTTTATAACCTCATAATGCTAGACTGTCCACAAATCCATCGTGTTAATGTGTAGCTTTGATTGTCCAAATGGTTTGTCTTTACACTACTGCAACGGGTCGTTTCATTTGAGCTTGAGTTCTCCGTAAAGAAGAGAAGGATGTTAACCTAAGGAAGGAGAGGCGAATGGCGGTTGTGCAATTGTAAATCATTGTCTGCGCCACATTTAACGCGAAGCGTCCTACTCAGATCAACATCGAAAACGGTTTTGTCAATTGTAGTTTGGATGTGTTTTGCCTAACGTGAATAAAATCAGTTCCGGTGGTGCCCTCTTTCTGCGCTGTTAAAGAGTTTATTAGGAATAAGCAGAGCTAGACATAACCATGTTGATGGTGGGCGGAATTATTCCGACAGCTCATCTCAGTCATGCGTCTATCCTCTCAGAAAGGAAGAGGACAATTTCTTTGCACTGATAGCCTGCATGCGAACGAGGGCGTCAGTAGGAGAGATCACATTTCGGCTACGTTGAAGGGTCCATACGGGGTGACCAGCAGGTACCCCAACTGCTGTTAAGAGCGATCTCCTCGATTTTTCCTAACAATGCATCAACACACTCCCAAAGGCATGTGTTGTTCAGGCCCTGGTTCTCACTGCCATAATGGGACATAACCTCCTTCCATGAGGTCAGGGCAGCACTGACCACAGAGACAAGGAGGAGAGCACAGTTGTAGAGGCTTAATCGAGCGTTTTATACATAGTCGCCTGAAAGACAAAGTGTAGCGTCGTTGATTCTCCTGTCATCACATCGGCACTTGCTAATGTTGATAGATCGCTGCCTGTTTCGATATATCGGCATGACCGAAGTAGACGTGGTAGACTGAACCATTCTCTTTGGCTAGAAACGTTCGATTTTAGCTCATCCTCGTGCACAAGTATCATTATTCACCTTCAAGCGAGGAGTGTTCTCAGTCAAGCGAACTCAAACCTCATCACTCTACCTTATTTGCCATATCGCCGATAAAATTTGTCCCTCACTTGTTCTCCCACTTTTTATTTTGAGGAAGACGAAAGCCAAGAAGAGAAGGACAAGCGCTGAACTCATTGCACACCCTTCCGAACGCGTTTACGTAATGCTGCCATTGTACCCGGTAATTGCACAGGATGGAGCACATCGCTCCGTCTGGAAGCCATTCGTCCATCAGTGTTTCGAGTTGGATTCAACTCGTTGTTCGTCTCTGCTGTATAATGTTCAGCATTTATTCGTTTCTGCAACGGGTCAGTTCATTTGAGCTTGAGTCCTCCGTATAGAAGAGAAGGATGTTAATCTAAGGAAGGAGAGAATTATGGAGGTTGTGCAATTGTAAATCATTGTCTGTGTCACATTCAACGCAAGGCATCCTACTTAGACCAACATCGAAAACGGCTTCGTCAATTAGAGCTTGAATGTGTTTTGTCTGAAGTGGATAAAATTGGTTCTGGTGGCGCCCTCTTTCTGCGCTGTTAAAGACCTAGGTCCAACCATGTCGATGGTGGGCGGAATTATTCCGACAGCTCATCCCAATCATGCGACTATCCCTTTAAAAAGGGGCAGGACAATTTCTTCGCTTGAACTTGATCAACTAATCGTGCTGATAGCCTTCATGCCAACGAGGGTATCGCAATCAGTGTGGCAGCAAGTAAAGATTACATTTCGGCCACGTTGGAGGGTCCATGCGGGGTGACCAGCAGGTAACCCAAATGCTGTTAAGAGCGATCCCCTCAATTTATTCAAATTATGCATCAGCACACTCCCAAAGGCATATGTTGTTCAGGCCTTGGTTCTCACTGCCAAAATGAGGACATAACCTCCTACCTTGAGATCAGAGTAGTACTGACCGCAGAGACGAGGATGAAAGAACAGTTGTAGAGGCTTAATCGGGCGTCTGTGGCTTCTCTGGCTGCATCGGTCATGGTTACGAGCCAGATGCTAGTGTTGATGTTGACTGCGTTGGTGATAGGGGATTCTCGGACGTGGAGTATCGGTAGGAAATCAAATGCCTCTCCGCATCGTCGTTCGAAAGACAAGGGGTAGTGTCGTTGCTGGTTATGCTGTCGTCACATCGGCACTTGCTAATGCTGATGAATCGTTGCCTGATTCGGTATATCGGCAAAACTGAAGTAGGTGTGGTAGACTTAACCGTACACTTTGGCCAAAAGCATTTGATGGATGCACATCCTCATGCACAAGCACCATTATTCACCTTCGAGCGATGAGTGTTTTCAGTCAAACGAGTTCAAACCTCATCACTCTACTTTATTTGTCATGTCGCCGATGAGATTTGTCCCCAACATGTTCTTCCTCTTTTCATTTTGAGAAAGACGAAAGCCAAAAAGGGGGAGACAAGCGCTAAACTTATTGCACACCTTTCCGAACGCGTCGGCATAATGCTGCCATTGTACCTGGCTATCGCACAGGGAGGAGCACACCGCTCCGTCTGGAAGCTATTCGTCCCTCAGTGTTTCGAATTGGGTTCACCTCGTTGTTCCTCTCTGCTACGTAGTGTTCACCACCCATTCATTACTTTGTTGGATCCTTGTTAGGTCGTGCTATTGGCTGTGAAAGATGCAAATTTGTCGGTCTAATGAAGTTTGTCCCGTTCTAATAAGATCGATGCGCAATGATGGTAGCCGTCCGATGAGGTGTCCAGAAGATGGGGAGAGAGTGCTGTTGCAGCGATGGATCGCTTCTAAAAATTTAGGTCTTTAGGGAATGGAACGAGGTCGGTTAATTTCCTTACAGCCGCTTGTTAAACACTCAAGTCATCCAAAGGCGAGCTACCATTCCAATGATCAATGAAAAGCAGTCCGCAGCCCTACCTATCTTTACCCAACTGGCAGTCCAAGCTAACTGCAAACACCCTCAAAGGGCTCTTTTGCGTATATGCCCTTAGCGTCACTAATTTTTGTTGATGACACTCCAGCCCCTTCCTCACCTTTGGCATATTTTCAAATAGGCAGGCTGTGCAAGCATTGCTCCTCTTGCGACTAAGCAATCATCATGCGGACGTCACATGCATGCGGTCTCGATCAACATTAATGGATAAGCAACCTCCAGGTAAAGCGATCTGTACCTTTGTGCATAATTTGTGGCTGCAATGTCAATAGCGGTGTGTTAACATGTTCGTAAAGACCTGCACTAGGTTCAGCGTTCACCTCTCCTACTTAGCGTCTTTTAACACTAATGATGTGGTACTGCTCCTACCGTGGCGCAAATGTCTTGGGAGTGTTTGATTTCTTGCTCACCACAAGCCAAGTTAAGGCACCAAATGGCTGTACAATGAGGTTCTTTTTGGGATAGCTTACGCTTAGACGTGGTGACGTGGGGACCACGCAAGTTGTGACTGCAGTTGCAGAATGCTATTGCTGCAAAGCATCAATGCGCATTGGCATTCTGTGCTTAATCTGCTGACTGGAAGCAGTTGAGGAGGAGTGGACGCTAACTGGGCAAACGCAGACATTTCAATAGCCTTCTCTGAAGCACAGCTGACGTCGCTCTCTGATTGATAGATACTAGAAAGTGGATTAGTTAATGCTGGACTAAAATAGAATGCGAGATAGGCAGCCGGCTGGCCCATTAAACGATACACTGGCACTGCGACATGCTACTCATTAGTTAGTTAGTAGCTATGCGTTGTGTGCAAATGTGTCTCGGCCCACTAAATTTGCCTTTTATATGGATCGGTAACTGGTTGGTGCAGTTTGTTTGTGAGTCCTTGAGCTAGTAGCTCCGTGTTGAATGGCAATGTCCCCTGAACCACAAAATTTGTCTTTAATACGTTTGGTGACTTGTTGGTCTGGATCGTTTGTTAGTCAGTAGATTGTTGGTCAGGGAAATTCACTGCGGTAGAGGTTAGCAGTGCAGGGAATCCTGAGGAGCGGCATTGTTATTTATGCTGATATTCGCTTCCATGAATGCCTCGAACGCAACAATTAATCACATTATCCTCTTGTCGCTATATCTCTCTTTCTCCGTAGATCATCGAGCATTTAAAGATCTAGCCTGCGTCATGATTCTAGCAGCAAGCGTGACTTATTTGACGTGTCGAGCTAATGTTTTATTATCCGAAATCACTCCAAGGGTATTACATCGATATTAACTCTCTTGTATCACCCTTTATGAGCGTAAAATGAAGTCCCAATATGGTCAATGTTGCCCATTTCGGTGCACAAACATCACTTTTGTTGTTGTCTCTTGTACTTGTAGTCAGTTGATACGGCGTTTCTTTTCGACTAGCAGACCAGCTACCCGATATTGGGTATGACGGTAGCTACACGTTAACTAGGTACAGACGACGTACGTTACTCCTTACTCGCTGACGATTTTACATTACCATTTGCCCGATTTGGCTTAAAAGGGGGTCAACAAAGCCTTTAAATCAACCTCTAGGATGAAGAGAAGGGGATTGTGGAGAGAAAGAGCTGTTTGAGGAATCGGCTTTTAACCACAAAAACAGCAAAAGCTCCACTGAGGTCCTTCACAGCTCTGTTTGATTCTGGATCAGCGCCTTGGCTCAACAAGAATCATGTGCAGGGCAGAGGGACCATGAGAAAATGACCGCAATATATTGGCGGATGAGGAGGAGAAGGGTGTGCAGGTGGGGAAAAAAATGTAAGACAAAGAGTGTTGGAGCGCGAGCATTTTACTTTCACCACCGGCAGGCAAGGGATACTTGATCAACTTCAGCATGAGCTGAAGCAGGAGCTGCAATGTAGCACTTGCAATGTGAGTTGAGGAGGAGGAAGGAAAGAAGAAAATACAATTGTGTGGAAGGGTGAGTGAACGACTGGCCTTCCATCCACCTGCCCATCCACAATGACTAATCAGAACAAGGACAAGGCAGAAGAACGGAGTCTCTAGTGGTCGGATAGACTCAGGTTTAATTGGATGTAAAACTTATCACGCCTCACAGGTCTCATTGGCCCTCCAATCCAGAAGCCTTAATGTGAATTTGGGCAGGTAGACGTCAATAAGCGAGAAGTGCTGAAAAGGGGAAGGCTCTTGACTTCTCGATTCAAAGTCTTCATAAAGCTCTATCACTTGTGGTCCCATGAAATAATTAGTAGCAAACAACCAACCAACCAATGTCGTCGCTTACCTCCTGGCGCACCTGCTACGTATGCGTTTTGTTTAAGCATGTGCACCCCGTAAAGAGAAGAAGATTGTAGGTCAAAGGAGGTGGAAGAGGAAGAAGATTGCGTGATTGTGAATCATCATCCGTGTCATATTCAACGCGAAGCATCCTACTCAGATCAACATGATAAACGGTTCCGTCAATCGTAGTTTGAATGTGTCTCAACCAATGCGCGTGGAGGCATTTACATTGGCGACTCATTTTGGTTGCTTCGAAGATATTATTTGATGTATTGGTAGAGTTAGGCCCAACCATCACCAACAAACATAGCGATGGTGGGTGAAAGCTCCAGACAGCTCACCTTGGTCATGCGATTATCATCTCAAAAAGAGAGATTAGTTCAGACAATCTCCCATTATTAACTAATCAAACTACTAGTCAGCTTGTCATCGAACGGTTTGGCATAAATGAGCAAACACACGCATTTCAACGCTTCTCTCTGAGACACCAGTTAGGAATACGCTTCTTCGATGCTCTCCTTCTGCCACTTATTGGACTTTCGAGAAAGGGTGGTGATTTGCGGCGATGATTGCGCCAGGGCTGAAGGGCTTGAAGTAAGGAGGAGAGGTGCATTACAAAACTGCTCTTAAATGTAGACTATGCGTTTACCCAGGATGCAAGCAGGCAGTGTGGTTTTGTGCCTGGAGGACATACATGGAAGACTGGGTGTGGTGCGTGGGTACCATGCTCAACTATTGCTGCTGTTGCAATCAGTAAAGGCGCCTTTCTTCCTTCGGAATATGCAGGAAGTGTTGGATGTTTAGGAGTAGGTTAGGGACACTACGCCGACTTTTAGTGATCATTTATTTACCCATTCCTGATTTATTAATTCATTCCTGCCAGATTGTACACATTGAAGAAGTTGTGAAGAACTTGACTGGGCATTTAACACCCTGCTGCTACCATTGGTCATGCTCAACTATTGCTACTGTTGCAATCAGTAAAGGCGCCTTTCTTCCTTCGGAATATGCAGGATGTGTTGGAAAACCTTCTAAAACTCTTAACTTTTCATTGCCTATTGACCAACGAATCAGATGGCGTTTAGCCGAGGAGAGATTTACGGTCGCCTTATGGGATACCTGGATCGGCATTTTGGGGTCTGCGTCAAATCATCCTAGTTCTAATCTCACATCAAGTACATGATATTATTGTTGTAAGTCGACAGAGCAACCCGATTCATGGTAAATGAGATTTGGGAACGATTTTGTATCAAGTACTAAGTTACCTTGCTTCGCAAGGGATTGTCCTGACCACTGCCTATTCAACATCGAAACAAAAGCTAAGTTTGACAAGCGCAAAGCCACTTAGATAAACATTTTGCTATTCTTCTGCGACTTTTAATAAGACTTTATTCGACATCACCAAAGCTAGCTTCTTTTTCAACAAAAAAATGCAGTCCTCATGAGTTCTCCCCTGCCCCGTGGAGGTACATATGTAATTGTGTAAATGAAACGCTGGAGCCAATGACAAATCATTGCGTTTCCACTTGTGAGGGTCATAGCACTCCTCAGAATGTGAAAATTTAAGCACCTTGCAACATGCCTAGACTCCCTTGAAGGCAAAAGAAGGCGCATTACTATGGCAGGATATGCATATTCAATAAACAGAGGGCACGAGGATGCTGGCATGTTTTAGAGGCCAGGCCACGCGACTAGGACAACATGGCCACCCGAGTCAGGGTACCGAAACCGGCAGTCAATCAAACAAGGTATTACACACTCGTTCCTCAACGCGTGTGTGTGAACTAGAACACCCCATCAGGAACCGACGCCAGCATTGTTGCCTACTCCATTGCTAACATATTTGACACTGAGGTGTGGAAGCAGCATTATCTCCCGCTGACGACGAGTTTCACCTCTTATAATCTAAGGCCAAATCAAACCACTTCTGTCGCCGTTTGTGCACGCATTGATGGGAGAGAATCTGGCGACGGAGAGCACCTTGGCGCCCTACACCTGCTTTGGAGCGCGATGAGTTCTCTATGCTCGATTTCGCTGAAAGCTGAACCACCACTACTACTACTGTCTAGGACTAGCCATATCCACTAGAATCAATTTTGCAATGCTGCCCATGTATCGTAACCGCTACTACTACTAATTAAGATCGCAGAGTAGTAGTAGTACTGCCTGGCACTAAGTAAACTACTGCCGAGAGTTGGACAGACGCTCCTCAATGTGAGAAATTATCGGTTAGTTGATGTGTACAATTCGACAATAATTATTGCTGTTATAATGGGGCAAATTTATGATTATATCGGATAGGGGAGGAGAAAGCGTCTGTTACGACTGGAATAAGCCCCTTAACGACCAACAGATCCGCCTAGACTTCTGCTGCAGTAACCATGACTGGCGGTGACTCGACCTGCGCTGCTGCGGCCATTGTAACTCTACTAGCTTTCATGGCTGCTATGCTTTCGTGACTTTTCCCGTAGGTCCGTACAACCAGTCACTAAGCGCCCCAGCTACTATAAATGGTGCAGCTCCCTGCTTGCGTTCATCAAAAGGGCTGTTTATTTTCCATTGCAGATTTCATTAAATACGAAAGATGGTTGGATCGGCAATCATCTATCCATGCAATGCCTTTACTTCCACTAAAGTGTGCAACTGCTGTAAACAAATGTTAAATGGCAACTGATTAAAGATGTTGGCATTTGCATTCATCTTCGTCGACACTGAAGGGCGTTTACCCCTGTGAGGTGGGTAATCGGAAATCACTGAACTGCAATGAAACTTATCGTGGTAAGGAATAAAAGACAGCTCTGTAATGCTGGATGTGCCTTCAAATCCCTAGTGAGAGACGCTACTGTTTCGAGCTACACATCTAGCCACAAACCATGCATTTGTCAGGTAGTTGCCTGATTGGTCAAAACATTACCACGCCTTATTGAAACCTCATCAAAGAATCTCACTAGTTTAGAAAGTTGGCAATTTCTTAGTAACTACTCCTACTCTTAAAAATCCAGGTGGGAATATCGAATGGAACTACTACCTACAGCAGGTGCCTTACTCGAATATGCGGCCCCGTCCATGCCTGAATGACCCACGATTTGGCACAAAGCAATTGTCATGTGCATCCCATATTAATTATCTTTTGAGTGGGGTGAACCGTGTAAAGGGAGGTCAGATTACCGCCAACGCATGACGAATTAGGCCAGCGAATGAAAACTTGCCTATCGTGGGCAGTCGTTTCTGTGTACAATATTGTTGCCTATTTAAGGCAGGTGCATCAAAATCTTAAGTTGTTTTGGCCATACAAAGTGTGTGTGTGTGTGTGTGTGTGTACACCAGGTAGGGGGGCGGAAGAGGGCAAAGAGTAGTGAGGATCGGTAAACTAGCTCGAATCGCATTCGTTTCCTCTTGTTTTCCACTGCTTGTCCTAAGGCATCGCTTCTCCTCAGATAGCTCCGTGCCGGTACGAGGCAACGATCACCTTAGGTTCAGCCTTATCCCCCTTGCACACCGCTTTCTGTCTATACCATGCTGACGCCATTCTCAACCTCACTTCAAAAGTTTGCTGGATTACCGCGATGACTGATGCGAGTAAGGACTTCTCGGACGACAAGGAAAAAAAAACAAGAAATTGAGAGGGCTTAAGATGAAAAGATGGTGATTGCTGCCACTGCAGTACTATTCGCCTTCATGTTGCATCCTCGACCCAAATTGTCAGCTACGTTTGGTCAAATAGGGGACCCCGTGGTTAGAGTGACCCAATCGAAGCCACCACACGAAGGCACTCAGTACAGGACTCAACGAACTACGTCAGAAAGTTTACTTTACTAGCAAAATGACTTGTAATCTTATGCCCCCTAGCATGAGTCAAGAGAAGTAGTTCACAAGCATTCAGTGGATTGACCTGCGGTCTCGATGGCAAACGCTAAAAATTCAGCTCCAGTCTAACAGAGGACAAGTGAGAGGGAGGAGAAGGCAGTAGTGGGCGAGAGAAAGAAAACAGTTGAATGAGAAATCATTTTAATAAAAGTCATTGATTACGCACAACGCTCTGCAGTTCCTCAAATGCAGCATCACCCTTCCCTTCAAAGTCATAATGAAAGAACCAACTTCAACAGTTCCGAGACCTCCGCTTAACCCACATTGTTCGCTCTACCGCCGACATGGCTCTAAATTAACTTTCCTACCCTCACAAGCAACATCACCCTCCACCACAGTAGAAACTCTCGCATTCCAACTCCTCCAATCAACCCATTTCAGCGTCATGCGTGCGCATGCACAATTCATTGGAGGAGTGAACTGCTGAGTGCAAAACCATTCCAAGAAAAGAGGTTCCTATCAAACGGTCGATGGACTACACCGCTGTGCCTTCGAAAAGCAAACACCTATCAATGCTTGCCAACATCGTCATCATGAGGGGAAGGTCACATTGTTACTAATTTTTTGCCCCATCGAACCCTCCATCAACCATCAGTTCACTCATTCAGCAAATCCCCTCCAACCTCTTATTTGACACGCCTGACTTATTGCCGAAGAAGACCGCCCCACAACCACCTCACTACTCCCAGTAGCATCTCGAGCGCACGCATTTCTGCTCCATTCATCAACTAATCCACCTTACATTCCGCATCCATCTACCCAACCCTACCACAACTCACATCCATTTCGGTTGAAGGATTCGTGATTAAGACTGGAATCGCCTACTATAATAAAACTTTCCAGGTAGGATTTGAGATTAAATTAACTTGTGGGTTGTCGCCAAGTGTGACGTCTCATCTAGACAGCCTAATCGAGTGCGTGGATGTGAATGTTGAAGTAGTAAGAAAAACAGAATATCTACGTGACGAGTCGACGCAGTAGGTCCCTTCTACACTAATGCGGTTGATGGCGCTGCAGAAGGAGTTTCACCTTCGACCTCACTGGCGGTCGGGAAAGCGCAGTAGACCAAAGACATTGGACAAGGGAGAAAAATCTCTCCACTTCACTCACACAATCAGAGGACAAGACAATGTGAGATGGCAGTACCCCACAAAAGATGGCCACAAGGGCCGGTGATTTACTTTAAAATAATAATCTGGAAGCCTACTTGACCAAACAATCACATTCTTGCTCAGGGTGAGTCCAAAGCGCAAACTACTTATAAGCACATAAGTAGAAAGGTGCAGCTGACAACTTACCACAAGCAGACCATCTCGGAAGTCCACGGCGAGGTTTATGACGGCAAAATCGAACTCATCGAGAGGTTTTTGGACATCACGATGATCTGCGCCGAGGGCGGCTAAACTGCGAACCAAGTTTGTCCCCGTGATTAATGGACGCAGCCAAGACTTCGGCACACTTCCACTCAAGACTACAATGTACGTAACTGCCACCTACTGACATCGGGTTCGATTAGAGTCATGCAGAGACCCAAGATCCTGCGAGTATACAAGATTCAAGGTGTAAATGACTGTGCACACGTCACTTATCCGATGATGTTCGAAAGTGGACAAGTGATGCGCCCCTCAGTCACCTGCGTGTGGACGTTTGAGCCAACGGTGCTAATGCATTGAATGTTGCAGTGTGGAGGCATGCATCGTCATCCAGTAGAACCAGTCAGAGGAATGCATCTACTTTGCACTCCTGTGAATGACTACGTGGATGATGCACAACTAGCCTTCTGTACAAGTAGCAGCAGAGATCCGCGTGGTTCCAGCAAAACACACAAGAAAGGCATTCTTTGCAGAATGGCTGTGAACATACGGTAAATGGTCGAAGTTGAGGGCAACGCAACACTAACAGTCCCCATTCCTCCACTGGTCTTGGATAAACTCTACAGTATCCAATGGTGGCGTGGTGTCTCTACCCCACTCCTCAATATCCAACACATCCTGCATATGCAAAAGGAAGAAAGGAAGGAAGGAAGGAGGACGCCTTTACTGGTTTCAACAGTAGCAATAGTTTAGCTTTATCAATGGTAGCAGCAATAATAATAACTAAAGTATTCACATTACCAATAAGCAGCAGCAGCAGCAGTGTTAACGGCAGAAGAGAGAGGAAGGCAGGAGGGCAAGGCAAGCGAGGGGAGGGAAGGGGAACAATATTACGTGTGGTATTCTGCACAGACGGGAGGGTGCTCCCAACCACCTCTTCCAAACATCCTATGTCCTCCACGACATCGGGCAGAGCATGGGCTGGCGGGTGAGTTGCTGGATGGGTGAGTGAGTGAGTCGGTAAACAGTGCCTCAAGACTGCCCAATGAAGCCATAGATCGTTGAGAGAGGATCCATCCCCGGCACTACCACCACCACCACCACCGCCCGTACGGGCCCACAATTGGTTCCAGCATTCACCTCAATGTGTCCACGAGGCCAAACCGTGACACATTCATGCCACTTGGCTCGCTACAAGTGCAAAAGACGCCATTTCCATCACTTCACACACATCACTACCTTCCCACCCTCTTCCACTCTCTCGTCCGCCCAACACCCAAAAGGGAGGCTCATTCCAACCAAATCTACGTTCCCACCACTACCTTTTGTAAGTCAGCATAAACGAGCACAAAATTTTATTTCATTACTGGCATTTCCATCCTACTACCTTCGCACAATTCTAACCACTTTATCTACAAGAAATCCAATTTAGAAAATCGAGGCTACAGCATTATTTAAGCACTGGCTGTAATCAGAGCCACCTTGGTCACACACTCGGATGGAGCCAAATCAGACACTATTTCACATTTCTGCTAGATAATTTGTTTCCTTCACTGCCATAGTCACAGCTTCCTCGAAAGTACCAGACCAGTCCCTGAGACAGTCTTCCTCAACGACTATGAAATATGCACACCTCAAAGCATCGCCCCTTACTACTGCAAAGGAATAATTCGATCACTCTGAACAGCGCCTAATCGCCACACTTCCTCATTTAACTTTTGAAGTGAAGGCAACAGTCTCTCAAAAGTGTCCACCGATCCGCCCTCTCTAATGCCAACTTAGGCTTTCACATCAGTGAGGGACCAGCGTTGTCTCCCTGATTACACTTAGTAATATTAAAATTTACACCATTTAATGCGTTTAAGCCTTTCCGCCAATAAGTTCAACCGCAAATACTGGCTACTGCTAGTAATTTGAGGCTGCAAAATACATTTCCATCTTTTCCTCCAACACTTTCTACCTCTTCAGGATACAATAAACCTGACAACTTTACAAACAACACCTTACCAGCCGTGTTTTCTCGCAAGACAAACCCGTACTTCGAATAAACATTAATATAACCTGCTACAAACACATCACCCTTGGTTTGGTTTTGTTTACCCGCATAAGTCAAGACAGTGCTTGCGTTTCAATGAGCAAGTTAACTGCATAGAGACTGCATAAATCCAAGAGAGGGACGAAACCTGATATGGATGATTCACTTGTACAACCAGACAAAACACATTACCCGCAGTGAATCTGTAATAACTTGAAGCTCTTGTGTCGCCACGTGTTGCAGAAAGGCGAGACGCCATTAATAACACCTAATGAATGTAAAGGACTTACGAAACTGTTGCTGCGATAGGAATCGTTGGATGAAGGAACGAATGTCCTCACCGGTGATGTTCGCGCATACGCAGCAAACAGCGGTGGCACCAACGGCATTGGAGGAAGCAAAGCATAGAAAGGCTGAGTCGCCCCTCGAGTCGATCCAACCGCGTCTACCAACCGTCGATGTGCCACCCACCCACTTACTCACCCAGCCACCCATGCCCGCGAAGACAAACATACGGAGGCATAATAGCAGTAGTAGACCCTGTCGTCCATGCCAACAGTCGCATCGCACAACCCAGACGGAGACGCCACCGCCACCACCGCCATCGCCACCGCGAATCACTCCAACATCTTGCATTGCCTACCATTCCACACACTCATCACATGTTACTTCACCATCACAATCACCAAGGTAAGTTTGTAGCATCTGAAAAGGAAAAAAAACCGAACAATGGAAAGACCGATGTGTGAGGCTCCAATGCGCTGCAAAGCTAACATTCAGAAACATAACTACTGATAGGAAAACAAGAAACAAACACCTCAACAAGCAAACAATTGAGACTGCTACAAAGTACAGTCTGCGTAGTGATGCCAAAGCTTCCCACTAGCCACTTCTTCTTCCTCCGCTCCTACCCCTGCTGCGTCTACCTCACTCAGAGACACCAACTCATGCCGTCAAAGCTGAGCAACCTACCATTAGGCCATCACCGAGGCCCTCTACACAACATGTTTCACGGCAATGATCACATCAACACAACAAACAACCCCGCTCCTGCCCCCCGCCCCCCCCTCCTCCGCCATCCATATGTGCGCCAACAACACGCATATCATAGTGGTGAAAATAGCGCAGGTAACACAGGCAAAGGAGATCACCACTTTTCCACCCAACATATAAACTCACATTGATTCCATTGCTGCACACAAAAAGGGACGGCAACAACTCATTAAGCACAATCCAATCTTACCTGAGAAATATGCGAAGTGATAGCGAAGGCGAGATTCGTACCCATTACTGCTGCAGCTTCTTCTTCTTCAGTGTCTGTTCTAGCACGAAAACGAGCTAAAAAATGCATAATGAGACTTATAAATATGGTGAATACTTATTAGCAAGAAAATAATAATGATTAGTTGCCATGTCCTTAGCAACGTTAGAACTCCTCCCAACAAAATCTATCACTATCAGGAAGCAAACAAATTACAAATTGCCAAAACAACCTTAACTTATTACTCGAGGTGTCACACGGCGAAAAATGTACGTGAGTAGGCATCGTAGGTGGAAAAAAAACGTGCTAACAACCACATTATGAAGCTTTTCCGTTTACTCTACCAAAGTTACAAGTCCCCTCATCAAATTGGAATTCATTCATCAAAACTCATTCTTATTCAAGTAGCAAACCACTTGGAAACAGTCAAAGCAATCGCACTTAATCCAAAGAAGTGTTTAGCAGTAAAAAATCAGTGCGATTCGGCAGTACAAACGGAAAACAAAAAGTTGTAACAGCAACTGTACCTATTTCTGAAACGGTTGGTCTAACAAATAAACTGACAAATAAAGCAAAGGCATATGTCTACACACATTTATAAAGTGGGTGCTTAATTGCAAGAAACCACCAAGCAAGTAATTTCCAAGCACTTGGTATGGTTTTAGCACCTCTCCACAAAATCGCGCCTCATTACTCAAAT
The DNA here is from genome assembly GCA_036345935.2 of Taenia hydatigena. NCBI lineage: Eukaryota > Metazoa > Platyhelminthes > Cestoda > Cyclophyllidea > Taeniidae > Taenia > Taenia hydatigena. The sequence continues at coordinate 28,495,071 of JADWOT020000001.1, read as the reverse complement.
TCATTTGTCATTAAAAGACAAACAGCCTCACAATCTGCTGCAACAGCCGCGATTTATCTCTACACACCGAAAAATGCACATGAGGAGACCTTGCAGTCGAAAAGTAGCCGTCAACATTCACATTAAGAGGCATTTGCGTCCACCCCAACAAGTATGTGTATAAAGGAAGAAAATCGACATTTAAAGTACCTCACAACAACTGACTAACTAAAAATAATCAAAAGGTACTCAACACCTACCGGGCTTCCAACTTTTGGCGGCGGATAAAGGCGCATTACTCCACAAAATTTACCCCCACAAACGCGCACCACTTACGCAAGTCGCGCACAAATCTGGCCAATCGGTTCAAAGTTTGCCCAATAAAACAAACAAACTTTAAATTTTATGTATTTTTGTTGGGACCATAATTACAACAAACGCTTAAAGCTTCGACTTTTGCGTATAATTTAAGTCGCAAGCATACCAATAGCAATTTACAAAATAAGCAAAATGAGAAAGTTGTTAATATTTGTATATATGTAATATAAATGCATAATAGTGATACTATAAGGTTCGCTAACAAATCGCAAAAAATGGTTCAAACAACAGCGAGGAATGTCATTTTGTCAATTTGTTGCACACTTCAATTTGTCTCAAGCATGTGTTTCGTGGCAAAGTTCATATTCAATTGGAGCAATGGACTGACCCTACCCACATAGTCTTGCATGTGTCAATCACCTTTACAAAAGATACGCATTTCTACGAAATTCCGTTGAACGTCTTTTTGGTTGGAGTGGTGTAAGCTACGTTTTGAATTGGCAATGTCCGGTTGCGATGCCTGCACATCTCACCACACGTAGACGCGGTGGCACAGTAGCCAACTTCTTAATTACTTCCTGACTCAAGCATCAACTTCGTAATTGCCTCCTCATTTGAGCATCAGTCTTATTGGCAGTTGTTCCATTCAGTGGAGTGCTACCTGACCTTCTACCTCGTGTGGTAGCTGTCATGACATGACTTGTAATTATCTGAACCTACCTGATCTGCCAGTAGCTTGAATGCATTTGTGAGAACGGGCTCGAGTTTGCTGAGATAGTTGATCATGATAGGGATAGAGGTGCTTGACAATTTAACAGGATTACGTTTTGTGTGAATTGATGTAAACCTTTAATTCCCTCTGTGAGGAGACATGAGAAGGCTAAGGGAGTATGAGGCATGTTCACTGATCCACAGATAGTGTTAGGGCTAAGAATCACATTAGTAACCTCCCACTCTTGTGAGTTTGTCAATGCGATCCTTTACCTCCCTTTTCCTCCTAATTCTTCTCCTCCTCATAATCCCACTTCCAAGCCAGCTCCTTGTTGCGGGGCTTAAGGGCTCCCTTGAAGGAAAAAGAAGGCAAATATCAGATAGAATGCATATATTCAACAGACAGAGAAAAATAAGTTGCTAGATCACCTCAAATTTTATCGCTGACTTTTCGTTTCTTCTCCCCTCTTACTGTATTATCATTGAACATGATCCACGAAGGCCCCTCAATTCTGATTTTAGCTTTCACATTATCCGGATCACCCTCGAAGCCTAACAACACGGCAGCCGCAGAAAATCATGACTCGGAGTAGTTTTTAGTTTTCTAGACAACATATCACTTAGTGTGCTCCAATCTGTCTGCATTAACTACAGCTATTTGGTCGTCGAGACTCTCTTTGTCCAGATCGTTTACAAAGCCTCACATTTCTCAGTCATTCGCGACCAGTCTGCTTCACTCATTGCACGCCGTCTTCGATCCAACGATCGATGTGCTGTCAGGCGCATCGTCACCAGGTTCATATTTCCGTGATTCACTCGCGATGTTGTCGGAAGAAGGAGTGCTCTACTCTGTATTTCTGCTCGCGTATGTGAGCTTTGCACTGCTCAATTTGAGCAGTAGTGCACTGAACCTACTCACATGGTCCTACATGTGGGCAATTGTTGGTATCGCTGGAACCCTTGTCGACTGTAAGTGTGCTTATTTCGCTAATAAATCTGCTGCCTTGTAGATGTGACAAGGAGGGAAGGCGAGACGGGGGAACGCCACCGGCGCTCAGTTGGAGTTGAGGCAAGACCCTATGGGCGCCACCACCGAAGATTGTCATCGGCCTCAGTGGATTAGGAGACAAAAAGTTTTGCAATCTCTCCCCTTCGTGACGAGGAGGTTGTACCGTCCATTGAGGCCGTGTGTCTAGGCACCGATCCAAGTGAGTCCCACTCTCTTCTGTCCCTCCTCCTTCTCCTCCTCCTCCTCCACCTCGTGCTGGTCAAGCCACTTTGTAAGAGTTGCATAGCGTCTCTAGCTTACTTCATGCTCTTGTGCTCAATCACTTGGTCCATAATTACTTATAGGCTCAGCTTACGTCATTTAGCTGACTTGCTTTCAGTGTTTGGGCAGCTAGTAGTAGGATTAGCGTTATTCTCACTTTAGACCACCTACTTTACAGGCATTACCCACATCGTCATGGTTTTATTCCTTCTTTTAGCTGAGCGCTGGTGGCGAGAGTGGAATGCTCAACACCCCCGTAAACTCTTCGCACTCATCCACCCTCCTCCTCCTCTTCCTCATTTCGCATCCTCACCCTTCTCTTCTTCCATTGGTTATTCTAGAGCCAAAACACCAACCTGGAGTAAGAAGAGGACGCGCAAGAAGATGGCGCATCTTCTGCTGTTTAAGTTGTTAGGGATCACCCGCCTCGTTTCTTTTCCCTTTCTCCTTATCCCTCTTTCCCACACCCCATAGCATGATTGTATCGTGCTAACAGAGTTATGTTTCAGCAATACCTTCTTTTTGCCTTCTATGTGAGCAGGACGGGGTGGGTGGTAATGAAACGAGCATTAGTGGACTGGGTGAGTGGGTGTGAGAGGCGCCACCACATTAAAATATTGGTCAACAATGTCAATTCTAGTGAGAAATGAGTGAATAGGTTTGTCAGCGATGCAGCTTACCAACTATGCGACAGACATTCCGTAATATGGCGATTTAATGGGCATACGCATGTCTGAAGTGCTCTTTCCACCTCACATCTCGCATTGCCTCTCCATCTAACATCGGCTGCCATGATATTCTAATGCTTCACACCTTGTATAAGGCTGCCAAAATTGTGCAACGACAAGTTGAAATAGAGCAATCGCCTAGCCATCGAATGAGCATAAACGCAAAGGAGTGGCTAACCCATGGCGAAGCAATGGCCAGGGCGCGTTATTAATCGCACGCAACGATTCACAGGAGTGGTCTGTATCATGCACTGCATCACACCCGCTACGACCTGATGGTAAATGAGTGAACTCATTCGCAAAATCGTTTCCACGCAATGCTTTCCACCTTGCCGTGGGTAGTCAGGATATGAGTTCGAATCAGTAGGCCAATGCAAGATACCAAATAAAGGTTTGAGATTAAGTGACTTACTTTTGACAGCATCTCATTTCAGTAGCCAAAGCAGCTCTAAGTATGCACATCACAATCTCAATTAAATACAAACTCGATGTTCAAAATATTCGCGCCAAAATATGCATTGTTACATTTGTCATTATGCGTGGCATCGCTAACCCACTAATACGACCTCGCAAAATTTAATACAAGCATAACATTAAATCAATTGTGTTGTTAATGTGTTACTCTTATCACACAAATCACTCCTTGTTTTTAGCTGTCGTTGCCATGACCACAATTGACGCTTCGATCTAAGTTGACGACGCGGTGGTTTGACTGACATTTCTGCTGGCTCAACGTCTCCTCGTGCAGTGTTGGCGATTTCTCGCAATGATTCATTGTCATGGACAAGCGAAAGGGCTACCAATTTCGTATGTGCATTATTTGCTGCAGTGCTACCATTTGAGACGCTTTGCTTGGTAAGTTTATTTTTGCACGACCCAATTATGATATTTGCTAGTGTGGATAGCTGCTGAAGATGGGTCGACCTTAACAAGTTTAGGTTGACTGGATGCAGTTGTCATGCAAGCAGCACCGGTAATGTGAGTTGATGAGAAGGAGATGACGTTGCAAAGCTAGTTGCTTCCTGGTCCACTGAGGCCGACGGCAGCTTCTGTTGATGGCGTCTGCACAGTCTCGCCTCTACTCCAACTGAGCACCGGTGGTGCTCCCTCGGATCACCTTTCCTCGTTATCAGATGCGCAAGGTGGCGAAATTGTTGGCCAAGTGAGGAGAGAGTGAAGCATATTGCGCTGCTCTAATTGAGCAACGATTGATGAGAAGCATTCGGCAGTCCCACTTACCTCTACCCGACTGGCAGTCCAAGCTAACTGCAAACGCCCTCAAAGGGCTCTTTTGCACATACGCCCTTAGCGTCACTGATTTGTGTTGATGACACTCCAGCCCCTTCCTCACCTTTGGCATATTTCCAAGTAAGCAGGCTGTGCAAGCATCACTCCTCCGGTGACTGGGCGATCATTATGCGGAGGTCACATGCTTGTGGTCTCGATCAGCATTGATGGATAAGTAGCCTTTAGGTAAAGCTGCAATGTCAGTAGCGGTGTGCCAACAAGTCCGTAAAGGCCTGCACTAGGTTCAGCGTTGACCTCTCTTACTTAGCGTCATTTGACTCTAATGATGGCATGCTGCTCCTACAATGGTGCATCGTTTTCTCAAGTTGACAGGTTCGAGGCATCGCAAGACGTCAAGTGATTTGCGCGAAGCTTCTCGTGATGCATCCAGGCCATCCAAGACGAGCAGGTAAGAACAAATGTCTTGGGAGTGTTTGATGTCTTACTCACCACAAGCCAAGCTAAGGCACTAATTGACTGATGGATATATTTTGGTCTTGCATTTGGCCTTACGATGAGAATTTCATGTTTTTGTGAAAGATAAGTGCATCAACCTTCTTTTTAACTGTGGAATAGCTGGGGTTCTTCTGGGACAGTTTGCGCCTGGACGGGTTTAGTCTCGAGCAAAGGGTAAATTGAAGATAAAAGTGGAAAGCACGCAAGTGGTGACTGCAGTTGCAGAATGCTATTGCTGCAAAGCTTAATGCGCATTTGCACTCTGTGCTTAATCTGCTAACTGGAAGCAGTTGAGGAGAAGTGGACGCTAACTAGGCAAACACAGACATTACAATAGTCCTCTCCGAAGGACAGCTGACGTCGCTCTCTGATTGATAGATGCAAGAAGGTGGTTTGGTTTATGTTGGACTGAACTAGGATGCGAGATAGGCAGCTGGCTAGCCCATTGAACGATACACTGGCACTGCGACACGCTACTCACTAGTTAGTTAGTAGCTATGCGTTGTGTGCAGATGTCTCTCAGGCCACTATATTTGCCTTTCATATAGATCGGTAACTGGTTGGTGCAGTTTGTTTGTGAGTCCGTGAGTTAGTAGCTCCGTGTTGAATGGCAATGTGTTCTGAACTACAAAATTTGTCTTTTATACGCTTGGTAACTTGTTGGTCTGATTCGTTTGTTAGTCAGTTATAGAGCCGTTAAGTAGGTTGTTGGTTGGGAAAATTCACTGCGGTAGAGGTTAGCAGTACAGGGAATTCTTAGGAGCGGCATTTTTATTTATGCTGATATCCGCTCCCATGAATACCCTGAACGCAACAGTTAATCAGATTATCCTCTTGTCACTATATCTCTCTTTCTCCGTAGATCAACGAGCATTTGGCGATCTGGCCTGCGTCTTGATTCTAGCAGCAAGCGTGACTCATTTGACGTGTCGAGCTAATGTTTTATTATCCGAAATCACTCCAAGGACATTACATCGATTTTAACTCTCTCGTTTCACCCTTCATGAGCGTAAAATGAAGTCCTAATATGGTCAATGTTGCCCATTTTGGTGCATAAACATCACTTTTGTTGTTGTCTCTTGTACTTGCAGTCAGTTCATACGGCGATTCTTATCGACTAGCGGACCAGCTACCCGATATTGGGTATGACGGTTGCTACACGTTAACCAGGCACTGCTGACGTACGCCCCTCCTTACTCACTGACGATTTTACATTACAATTTGCCCGATTTGGCTTAAATGGGGGTCACCAAAGCCTTTGGTGTAACACTGAAGTTCATTTAAATCAACCTCTAGGATAATGAGAAGGGGAGTGTATAGAGAAAGAGCTATTTGAGGAATCGGCTACTAACCACGAAAACAGCAGAAGGTCTGCTTAGGTCCTTCATGGCTCCCTTCGTTTCTGGATCAGCGCCTTAACTCCACAAGAATCAGGTGCAGGGCAGAGGGACCATCAGAAAATGACGGCAACGAATTTGCAGAGGAGAAGGAGGAGAGGGGTGGGCAGGTGGGGAACAAAATGTGAGGCAAAGAGTGTTGAAGCGCCAGCATTTTACTCTCACCATCGGCAGGCAAGGGATTCTTGATCAACTGCAGCATGAGCTGAAGCAAGAGCTGCTATGTAACACCTGCAGTGTGAGTTGAGGAGGAGGAAGGAAAGAAGAAAATACAATTGTGTGAAAGGGTGAGTGAACGACTGGCCTTCCACCCACCTGCTCATCCACAATGACTAATCGGCACAAGGACAAGGCAGATAAAAGAGTCTCTAGTGGTCGGATAGACTCAAGTTTAATTGGCTGTACAGCTTATCATGCCTCACAGATCTCATTAGCCCTCCAATCCAGAAGTCTGAATGTGAATTTGGCCAGATGGGCGTCAATAAGCGAGAGGTACCAAAAAGAGGGAGACTTTAACTTCTCAATTTAAAGTCTTTACAAAGCTCTATCACTTGTAGTTCCATGAAATAACTAATAGCAAATATCCAACCAACCAATGCCGTCGCTTACCTCCTGGCACACCTGCTACGCATACGTTTTGTTTAAGCATGTGCATCCCGTAAAGAGAAGAAGATTGCAGGTCTAAAGGGTTGAAGGAGGAAGAAGATTGCGTAATTGTGACTCATTATCCGTGTCTTATTCAACGCGAAGCATCCTACTCAGATCAACATCAGAAACGGTTCCGTCAATCGTAGTTTGAATGTGTCTCAACCAGTGCGCGCGAGGGCATCTACACTGACGACTCATTTTGGTTGCTTCAAAGATATTATTTAAGAAAATGATAGAGTTAAGCCCAACCATCACCGACAACCATGGCGATGGTGGGTGAAAACTCTTGAGAGCTTACCTTGGTCATGCGACTATCATCTCAAAAAGAGGGATTAGTTTGGCCAATCTCTCATGATTAACTAATCAAACTGCTAGTCAGCTTGTCAACGAGCGAGTTGCGAGCAGTGCGACAGTAAGCAAAGATCACATTTCGGCCACATTTAAGGGTCCACATGGGGTGGCCAGCAGTTAGCTTAAATGTTGTTAAGAGCAACCCCCTCAATTTATTCAAACATTGCACTAACACACTCTTAGAGGTACATGTTGTTCGCGTCCCAGTTCTCACTGTCAGAATGAGGACATATTTTTCTTCCTTGAGGTCAGGGTAGCACTGACCACAGAGACGTGGAGGGGAGCACAGTTGTAGACGTCTACCGGGAGTCTTTGGCACCTCTAGCTGTGAAGGTCATAGTTACAAGCCAGATGCTGATGCTGATGCTAGTGTTGGTGATTGAGGACTCTCAGACGTCGAGCATTGGTAGGAGATCATATGCCTGTCTGGATTGCAGTCAGAGAGACTAAGAGTAGCGTCGTTGTCGACTCCACTGTCGTCGCATCGACACTTGCTAATGCTGATAGATCTCATGCAAAGCATCAGTACTTACCTTCAAGAGAGGAGTGTTTTCTGTGAAACGGGCACAAGCGGAAATCGTCCTCTACTTGGTATCCCTCTTTTCGTTTTAAAGGAATGAAGGCCTAGAAGGAGGACACAAGCTCTGAACTCATTGCAAACCTTCCCAAACGCGTCAGCATAAAGCTGTCATGGTACCTGAGAATTGCACAGGATGGAACACACCACTCCGTCTAAAATCAGTTCGTCCATCAGTTGAGAAGGGGACTGTTTAAAAGTGACTTCAGCCAAGCGTGACATTATAATTCACAGTTTTCATTGCACCGGATGATTTTCCAGCAGCAAAGAGAGAGATGCTTAAAATTGTCGCGGTGTTTCGGGTTGGGTCAACTAGTCGTTTCTCTCTGTTGTGCGATGTTCATACCCCATTCGTTACTTGACCTGATCCTTATAAGAACGTGTTAATGGTCTGATGGGATCCGCCCTGTTCCACTAAGGTTGATTTTGCAATGATGGTAGTCATCCGTTAAGGTGGCGAGAGAGTGCTGTTGAGCAATGGATTGCTTGCAAAACTTAAGTCCTCAAAGAAATGAACGAGGTTGATTAATTTCATCAATGCTATTGGCTAAACATTTAAGTAATCCGAAGGCGAGCTACAACCCCAATGCTTGATGAGAAGCAGTCGGCAGTCAGTCCAAGTCAACCGAAAACACCTTAAAAGGTTCTTTTGCGTATACGCCATTAGCGTCACTGATTTGTGCTGTTGGCACTCCAGTCCCTTCATTGCCTTGGCATAGTTCCAAGTAAGTACTGCTTGTTTGGTGACCGGGCCGTCATCATGCGGAGGCCGCATGCTTATGGACTTGATCAACATTAGTGGCTAAGCAGCCTCCGGGCGGAGCGATCTGTTCCTCTGTGTACGATTTCTGGCTGCAATGTCAGTAGCAGCGCATTAGGTTCAGCATTCACCTCTCCCTACTTAGCGTCATTTGACCCTAATGACGGGGTACAGCTCCTCCTACAACACTCATCGCCTTTCCCAAGTTGACAGCTTTGAGGCATCGCAAGACGTCGATTAAATTGCACTAGGCTTCCCATGATGACAAGAAATCCTCCGAGACGAGCATATAAAAACAAATGTCTTCAGAGTGGTCGATGTCTTCCTCACCACAAGCCAAGTTATTAGCACCAAGCGACTAATAGAAAAGTTTCTGGTCTTACATTTGGCTGTACAATAAGGGCTTTATTGTCGTGCAAAGGATGACTGCACCAACATTCTTTCTACCTGTCAAACAGCTGAGGTTCATCTTGGGCCATCTTACGCCTAGACGCGTTTGGGTACGAGCAAAGGGTGAATTGTAGACGAAAGTGGTGCGCGAGCGAGTGGTGATTGCAGTTGCAGAATGCGCATTGGCATCATGTGCATGGTTTGCCGGCGGGACGCAGTCGAGCGGAATGGACACTAACTGGGCAAACAAAGAAATCCCGATAGTCTTCTATGGGGGACTAGTTGGTGACACGTTTCGCCCGTTCTCCCCTTTTCCTACCTACTGACCTGCTACTTATTGTTCTGCTGCGAAAGGAGAGTGAATTTGCGGTGATGATTGCGTCAAAACTGAGAGGGTGGAAGTAGGGAGGAGAGTTGTGTTACAAAACTGGTCTCCAATGCGGACTATGCACTGACCCAGGATGCAAGCCGGCAGCGCAGTTTTGTGCTTGGAGGGCATGCATGGAAGACTGGGTGCAGTGCGTGGGTACCATGCAAGGGCGAAAGGACGAGCAACTGGTAACTCGGCAAGTACTCTTCCATGGGACAATGCGTCAAACAATTTGAATGTGATTATTACCATAATTTCATTTGGGATGATGATTTTTTGTCTGCGTAAATTGGCTGAATGCGGTAGGCACGTTTCTCGTTTCTCCCATCCGACTCAAAAGCTTTGCAGTAATAAAGCTCCTAGCTTAATGCCAAGGGATTAACAAGACTGATGCCCTGTAGAGCCATTAATGCTCCTCGAATGAAGCGTTGCATACCAAAACCTATACATCATTTACCTTCTCCATCTCTTTCCACTCCTTATTCGCCCACTCTGCCACATTTTCGTCCATACAATGGCGTTGAGGGAATTCTCCGGTATGTACGCATTGTTGCTAATTACCCAGAATAGAATAAGCTGAATAAGCTGAACAGAACAGAACTGATTTTTTCTCCGTATTGAGATCAAACTCCATTGGATTGGAAAGGAATAGTGAGGGGCCATGATGACGATTTAATCGACCTCTTCCTAAATGGAATTTTACGTCAGCTCCATTTGGAGAAACGATCCAAACACCTCCAAAAGGCTACCTTCTCATGCAGCGGCTTTGTCATTCTAGCAGACAATTTACTAGAACATTTCCATTTACCTCTGCCATCACATCTCATCAGCCTCTTCTCATATGTCAGCAGCTCGATCCCGTTACCAATGATGAATGGCGCCACCAAGGAATTTATGGCCAGGAGAGAATCGGCAAGCGTTGGATGCCAGGATAGAATGAGGAATCAAATTGAACGACTTCAATGGTGGATAGCAAACACCTGCTTGCACTCCCCTTTCTCATCCCAAGGAAGTGAAGTCGGGAAGAAATAGATGAATGCAAATCTGTCACGCACTTTAAACAGGCACCTCATACCTGTCTGATTAAGTAAAAGTTTGTGCAGACATGGCCTGGTTCCTGACTGAGCCAAGTGTGAACGGTAGAGTAAGTCTACTCCTTCCCGTGCACTCTCTAGCTGCAAAGTCAGCGGCAGTGTACCAACATATCTGCTGTGGTGTGTGGCAGGTTTTGCGTTCATCTTCTCCTACTTGACCATCATTTCCTCAAAACGGGTCGACCAAATGCAGGTCGGTGTCCATCATCTTCATTGGCGACCCAGTAAAAGGAACAGGATCGTGAGAATCAACTATTGCATCATTCATTAATGGGGACGAATGCCCAGGCGCCCTGTTATGTCGGCGTATTTGCTATGTATACGCTTGGCTGAGTATTCATCATTGCTAGATGAGAAGCGTTCGGCGAACACGATTTTTGCTAAGGAAGCGTCGTCATCCTCCCGTGAGAAAGAAATAGACTCTCTAAGGCAGTATAGCCCTCACTACTCTGCTTCGTTCACTGCATCACCAGCAATTGAGTGTGCTCGTCACTTGCTCTCACTCTACTCGTCTCAAGGAAACGAAAGTCAATAAGGAAGGAAGCAGCGAGAAACCTGCGACATATTAAAGTGAATTGATTGAAGAATGAAATTGAATGAAGAACCACAATCTAGCTACTCCTAGCACACAGCTGCCTGTCCATGTAGGCCAACAAGCAAGTTCATTTGTAATAAAGTGAGTGAATGAAAGATGGACAACATTGTTATGCCACCGATGTAAAAAGTGCTAAACAGCTAGCCCATTAATCGTGGGAGCGGAAGACCATGTGACTTCATTTCAGAGAAATCGTCTATTACCGACATCTCAAACGAACCCACGGAGAGGTGGTACCCGCCTATGCCAACTTCAAGCATCTCCTCATGGGATCCTGTGTTTACCAAACGCGTCTCATTCAACCAAGATGATTATTTAATCCAATAAATGAATACTACAAAGGAGCCAATGCAAAGGCGCGGCTAAAGCACCATCAACGTTGATGGATTATGCGGTAGTTGATCTGGCCGTACGAATTGGCAGGCCGGCGTGTGTGCCTCCATCTTCGGCTAATTAGAACGGCACTTATTAAAGGGACAAAGCGGTGCAGCGATAAAACTAGTCCCTCTATAATTGTGCTCAACCTTCATCACTCTACCTCGTTCATCACTTCACCAGTGATGGAGAAAGTTGCCTGCATGCACACACTCCATCGCACTCATGCGGATGCGTTGGCGCACCGCTGCTGAATTTACAGCCAGGGATTTCACACCGTAATAACTCGCTCTGCCTGGAAGCTAGTTCTTTGCGATTGTCTCATCAAGTCGTCCGCACATTATGTAAATACACCTTCAAAACATTTTAATTGTAGAGTTTTGAGCATCAGTTGAGAAATCTCTTAGACTGCTTAACATTGATGTAGTAGCTGGGGCCGAACTGGGTGATATTTGAGTTGACAAGGATGCCAGCTTGCTAAATACTAGCTAGCTGACTTGATGACAGGTAGACAAACAGTCCAACTGGTATTCGCGCATTCCATGGTTAGTTGGCCAGTTCTCTGGCTAGGTGAATAGAAGGGCTAGTTTGCTCGTCAGCCTCGGCTACACGCAGGCGACTTGCCATAGCTTCTCTCACTGGATGGGTCGGCGTTCATCCAGAGGGAAGTCACTGCAAGGTGATTTAAATGACTGCCATAGCACACTTAGGAACTGCATTTATTTTAAGCTCACAATTTATTCTGTTAACTCTACTTGGACACTCTAGCAGGTTAGTAATGCAGTTCATGTCTTACTTCAAATAAAACCAAGCTTTTGTAGGCATATTTTTCAATTTTAAGCCAAGTTTCATGATAGGTGTTGCACCATTAGCTGATTAGGTAAAATAAACGGGGACTAACAGAACTGTACTGGGTCCCTGAGGTAAAGCATCATCCTGTGACTGCGTGGTACCTGTGGCTAGAGAGTTGTCACTGAAATGCACCAAGTGTCGAGCACTTGGGGATAAGCCCAACCATAATTCATCACTGCCACTTAGACGTGGTAGGTGTGTTGCAGAGCTCGACAATCCACTCGAGCTCCTCGATTCCTCTGAGGAACATGAAAACTTTCCTTCTTGCAGTTATGGACATTGTCTTGCTAAACTAACCTAGCGTGACCTGTCAGCATATTGAATTTAAATATTAAAATGTGATCCATTTACTTGACCTTTTGTTTCTCTTATCAGGAGGTAGGAGGAGGCCACAAGACTAAGAGATGGGTTTACTGAGCTACAGATTAATTTAATCCACAAAACTCAATCCTAATCTCCCAACTGGACGATTACCCTACTGTAGGCGCTAACCTCTCTCCTCATCTTTCTCATTCTGCCTTTAAACCAACACATCTCATAACATTACCATTGCTAATTGGTCTCTTTATTGCATTAACCTTGGATATGATCCACAGGGATCCTCAAATTAGGCTTATAATTCTCACTTTGCCTGGATCTCCTACAAAGCCTCACAGCACGGCGGCCACAGTAGATGTTCAACTCTCTGGACCTGTGTTAAGCATGCTAAATCACAGAAAATGTACAATATTACAAAGTGGGTGCATATGAAATCACAAGGCTGTTTCCATGGTTGGGAGCCGATTTCCTTTCTGCCCCTCTCTCCTCTCACTTTGCCACACCCTGTTGCATGTTTGCATGGTTCAAACAGAGCTTTTGTCATGTCAGTGCCTTCTTTTCACCTTTCTTGTGGGCAGTACCAGGTTGAAGGCAATGGCACAAGCATTGGTGGTGGTTGAGGAAATGTGGATGGCATATGCGATTTCCTCCTTGGAATCCCTACATTGTCAAACATGTCAAGAGATCACGTGTGGGCCAGCTTAATCGACATCTAAAGTCCAAAAGCCGGAGGTTGAAACTCCTCGCAATTTCACTCCCTGAGACACCCATCTGAGCACGTTTGTCACCAGAAGCCTCAGTTGAATCGACATTAAGATCTTCGCAGGGTGATGGTCTCCATACGCGGGTGGATAGTGCACCCAACGCAGATAGGTAGGTGGGTGGGTAAGAAGTCGGTGATCTTCCCAGCTTATCACACGAATATCCTTCCTTGCTAACTTAGATGGGCCGTAAAGCTTGCACCACCTGCGAATGGAGTAGCTAGATTGTTGTCTTTCGTTCACATTCTTTTTTAACAAATTTTTGAGCGGTGTGACACTTGACTTTCCTCCCTCATTACGACAGAGTGAGGGCAGACAGAGCGAGTTCTTCTCTCCTTTAAGGGTAAAAATGATGCCAGTTCTGTGTAAAGAATCGTATTCGTCGAACACTCTTCGTCTAACCTTGAGAACTACTTAGTCCAGCGTATAAATACTACAAATGTGCCTACTTGACGAAGCCGCTCGTGGTCTGCATCTATTAGTGGATGATGTAGTGTATTGGATGATCAGGCCGTTGGTGTCAGCAGAGCGGCGCGTGTGCATGTATCTCTGCCTCCTCGCAGCAGCATCTGTCACAAAGGCGACGACGAAGTGGTGACAGCACCAAGCCTTCTCTTGCGTCCTTCATCCTTATCAAGCTACCTCGTTACTCATGCGACTAGTAATGGAGAATGCCGCCCACCTAAATTTAAGCTACTCGGTCTCAGAAAGCGATGGTCAAGTCGGATGGGATGAACGCCGGACCTATTGCAGTATGCCAGGAAATCGACCACGGATAGCTACTGCCCACCAACTAAACTCCTCGCCATGTCGAAGGTCGCCGATACGACGTACGAACAGAAGGGTCTAACCGACATTTATTTAGGTCTAGCTAATTGGCCAAATCCAACTTTTGCGGGGGTCGGATCTGCTCCAGAGCGAAGTTGAGCATCTGCACTCATCCATCTCGGCTGCATTCATGCACGCACCAAACATTCCAATCATTTACGAAGTATGCGTTCTATGGTTGGCTTATCTTTGCATTCACGTGGAACTTCTTTCATCCGGCCATCAATCCATCCATCCACATGCTACTCGTACATCATCCGTTCAATTCTTTTCTTCTTTTACCCATCGATTTGTGCGTCTAGCCACAGTAGCCATCCAGCTACCACATTTTCCTTAACTACTCCAACGAACCATCTCGACCATTAGTCCTTTCAAGCATCCTGCCTGATTGTATTCCTCGTTGTACTTTGGGTTCAACAACCTCTGCCTAACATGTCCAATACAAGGAACGAGAGGGGACAGTTCTCTACCTGCTGAATTCGCTAAGGGCAGCAGCAAACACGAACGAGGTTACTGTTCATAGGAAAGGCAAGATGGAAGCGGAGAAGACCAAGGAGTCTTTGAATGGGGAAGCGTCTTATGTCAGTGCTGGGAGGAGCCGACTGCTGGCAAATGTTATGCACTATTATTTTATTTGAACAGGTCTACATCGCGGCTTATTCGGCGCAGGTGGAGTGCGAAGTTTTATTTTTCAGGTTTCTGATCCGCTCGGTGAATATACGATGGTGCTTCGCTCCTGTCGCTTGGTCACCTTTCCCACATCCGAAGCATGCAGATGCTCAAATTCTCTCTGGGTCGGCTTTGGCTCCTACAAAAGTTGAATGTGGCTAAGTAGTTAGACCCAACTCCTCCTGTGGATGGACGCGCACAATGTGGATGGTAGCTAGCCCTTTCCACTCTGGGTGCTGCCCGTGGGCTTCGATTCGGTGAGGATGTTGTGCTTAGCGTTTGTTGGCAGCAGCTTTATGTGGTCGCTTCTCTGATAGGCTGTTAAATTTTACAAGCCATTTAAACTTGTATTGGGAAGCGTACTATTTGAGTTGTAGATAGCACATGCTACTAACGAGTCATTTGAGCAGATACTGCCACTTGCTAATTTCCAAAGATGTTTCTGTTTCTACTGGTCCTTGCATGAATTTGAAATCACTTAGAGGCCAGCGTCACACATTTTTCTATCCAAATTTCCTACTTTTGCATTAAAGGATTTTAAGTTGCTTCTAAAAACGCTAAAAGCGATTGTATTATGCTACCACAAGTTGTGAGAGGAGGACCACCAGTTGGGGCGGAACTAGCGAATTCTCATGCTTCTACAATGTAAACCATCTCTCAGGTGATGAAAAAGACCTTTGAAATGTAATTGTTTATGTGATTTGAGCTTCGTTTATAGCACCCGTGATGAGTGATTTTGTGCGTCGGTCCCCATACTAGTTTTTGAGTTAAAAACAATCAGTCCTGGGCCAGAAAATAAATGGCTTATGATATTTTTTGCTACCTATTGATTGTTAGGTATCTCAAAGATCTTTTTTGGTTCATTCTTGCTAAACTAATTGTGTTAGCGGCATTCGATTGTGATGTGCCTTTTCATTCCTCGTTCATCGAAGTGATGGCGCTTCCTTCTTCTACTCTACTAAGCACCTTCCTTTAGGCTTACAATTAAATCGAAGACGACATCCTCCTATTTATCTTTAAGAGTCACAGCAATGAGTCATGAGCCGTATTTGGTTGTAGTCTTGAGAACTTGATTTGCTTTAATCGTATCTGCTAGGTGAAACCAGTTACCAACAGTTGTAGCGGTCAGCGTGTCCGTCTAACAACCATCTCGAGCTCGGAGGCAGCGTCGAGCTAGCTGATGGAACACTTGGATGCCTTTGCCACTGCTTGAAATGGATATTAAGGAGGATCTTGTAAGTTGCATTCCTCCCCTGCTTCTTTACCCAGAAGATTCCATCACAGGTCTACTGACCCCTCAATAATAGCGTTTTAGTGCCACGCCTCTTTGGCCCTCATAAAGAGCCTACGTGAAGGAAACGATTGTCAACCATAAAAGGCATCTAAGATCTATGTGGTCTGGTGCTGCTTGCGTTATTTCAGTAGTGCATGTGCGTGCTTCTAACGTCTGCCTACTGGAGTACACGGGAGAGCCGTGCACAAACCGCCGCGTGAGAAGGCGCCTGCTCACCACTAGAGTGTGCTTATTATTCTTGGTGTGTAGGCGAAACGAGCGCTAGAAGCATGTGATGACAATGGCCTTTTCGAATCCTGATGCGTCAGTCAGCGCAACATGCTTGACGAGAAGTACAAAGAAGACATAATCACACAATGATTCCATTTGCTATGAATTGGTTGCTTGTGTTAGCCTCATAGGAGAGTCTACTGCTGTGCGTTGCTGCTCCTATCCTACTCTTATTTAAAATAGTCGGTTAACGAGGTAGTTGAGCAGCTGAATGGGTAGAGCATGAATGCTAACGAATACTCAAGAGAGGTAAGGATGAGTAGCATGAGTGCTTTAAATGCAAGTGCTATTGAGTGCTCAGATGGTAGCTGGCCAATTAGCCAGCTCGCTTGTTTGTTTGCGTGGGAAGGTAAGTGTGTGTGTGGCTCGTGACTGAAATAGCTGGACTGTGGAAAGGAGACCGCAACAAGACCGGAAAGTCCCTTGCTGAGTGTAGTGCGTGTTATGTGGCTCACGTAGTTTCGCGTTTCTATTAAAAGAGGGAAAGTCTAGGAATGCTTAAAAGTTGCTTCAAATACTGCAGCTCATCAGGAGTAGCGATTGTGGCATCCACCCGTTCCCCTCTTCAAAAAGTCCAGCTCTCTCTGCCTTCCCTTCTTCTACTCGCTCACGTGATCCTGTGATACCTTAACAAATCTTTACTAATCAATTCCTTAAAATCAAAACCCATGTTCTTAGTTCCCGTTTGAGTATTTAACAGTATCTGCATTCGAGACTCTCATGCTACTCATCTTAATCTCTCTTAAGTACCCGCTGCTCATTTAACATCTCCCTAGTGGGTCCTAACACCCCTGAAATTACGAGGATTCGCTTAGTCGGAAGAACACCTCTGTGGGTATCACACTTGCAAGAAGTAAGCGTAACGAATGCGATAGTAAAGCCGACTAGACTGTTGTAAGGACGAAGTCAGGCGAGGCCTAGAATTTATCGGGGCTGGTAGATGTGCCTTTGAAAAGTCAAGTCCACTGATGCATGACCATGATTTGCCCATCGTACTGCCAAACGCAATACTGGAACCTTGTGCCTCAGTCAGGTGATGCCATAACTAGGCTTGTGGTCAGTAAGATGCCGCACACCCTTAAGGCATGCGTTCCCACCAAGTCACCTCTCAGGGTTTGAGCGTATCATGAGAAGCTCCCTGCGATCCCGTTGACGACTTGCAGTTGCTCATAGCTGTCAAGTAGGGGAAAGTGATGTGCTTTATCAGCTGCTTTTTTTAATCATCGCTTAGAAACGTTCACTGGCAGCTGCCACCGTAAATACTAGCCATAGCCTAATACACCCATTTTCGTCTAACTAGAGGATTGAAATCCTTTGGTTTGAAAGTATCACGAACGAATGACAAGTTAGTCAAGCGGTTAACGCCTGGTTGATACCTGAGTGTGTGGGGGCCAAATGTTAGACCTGACCTGAAATGTTGCACTCACAATGTGTTGATACGTATCGATGGGGTTGGCGGCATGTGAAAAACGCAGGTGAGCTGACAACTCCTGCATCGTGACAGGGCAACCACCCAGTACAGCTAAGTTGCAATATGATAATAACGCACCTCGCTGAAGCCTCCTTTAATGACCTTTTTCCGAATTGAGGGAATGTCATCCTCCATGCAAGGTGAGGCTGCTCCTTGCACCCCATTTCCATCTTCAAGGTCAGAAGTTTAGCAACTTATCCGTAGAATTGTCCACAATGAATTTTGCGTTTATCTGCTTTTCCTTGGCCTTCAATTCCCTACTCTGCCCGTCGCAATGGAACGGAAGTAGCCTTACGCTGCTTCCTAGTCATCTTTGCCATTATGGATTTAGTTCCCTTCCTTAACGAGAAGCATGTCTTCAGAACGGCCATCGCCTGACTAAGAGGATGGTTTAGCAAGGCAAGTGTGTCAAAACTGGTAGATCTATTTGACAGTTTGATGCGTGTCTTTACTCATCAACTCTCCAGCAGCTGCAGCAATCTCAGCGACGGTGACGATGAACACAGGAGCCTGACATCCCACCATTGCTCGTTTCGCAACAAGCCTCAATTGCCTCCACGGTGACCATCATCGTGGTAGTGGCCACCATCTTCAGACATTTTGGTCAGAATTTGAAGTGTTACAGCGCAGCATTATTAGCTGGATTTGTTACACTCGATCCATGCTCGCAACAGCGACTCACATCGCCTTCCTGACAATTCGCTGCCACGCACACGAAATTCAAGTCTTTGTCTTTGCTCTTTTGAGCAATGAGCCAACCACATCGCTATTCTCACTTTTCGGTAAAGTGAGGACATTGTCAAAGGGAAGCTGCTTTGCGCGTTTTGCACTCCCTAAGTGGGCGTTGCACTGCTCAAATAATGCAATGCAATCAACTTGGGTTTTTCGGATCCAACCTCCTCTTCGCAATCTGAGCTCATTGTCGAACACCGTCAAATTTGCCATAACGTGGGCTTTTTGTCGTAAAACAGAAACGTAAACACAAGTGAAAGTTTCAAAGATCTGATATAAAATTCTTACCTACCTTCTACTTTGATTACCTTCACAACTTTTCACTATGAAGACAATCAAAGTAGAAGGACGGGAGGAATTTCACCTCAGAGTTTGAGACTTTTCGCTGCGTTTGTGTTGATATTTTGCAACAATATCTTCCATCTGCAATGAGCCACATCATTGCTAGCCCCTTCGTCATGAAGACATCAAGGTCTGGAGGGGTGGCATCAATGCCTCCAGAGAAAGTAGACACTATAATGGGGTAAGCCGTGCTGGAAACTAGTCAGTTTAGCAGTTAGTAGGTCAGGTAGATGGTTTAGTCAAACGAGAATGGAGGAACTCATCGGATAGAGGCCAGAAGACTGAGGCACTGTTGGCCATTTAACGAATGAGTCAAGGTGCGACTAAGTGAATGGGATCTGGCAAGGAAATCGAACAGCGGTGAAGGCGCTTACGTATGAGTCCATGTTGATGGTTACTGATGGCTCTTGACCTGTGAGCAATTGTCGGAAGACTTGAGGTTCACTGGGACTGTGCGAACCCGTAACACTTCGCTCTCCTGCGTCTAATCGATGCTGTAGCTTTCCTTCTTCTGGTCGGCACATTTTTGAAAATTTGGACGCCAATGAGTCACCAAGAGTAAAAGTAACAGAGAAACATCTGAGGGCACTTTTGGTGGACATCTTGCATGGCAGTGAAGAGCGTGTGGAGGCCACCGTAACTCAATACCCACGATGGTATCACTGATATGAAGAGACTGTGTCTCGGTTATTTATTGATAATCCTGTGTTTCGTCTGTGAGATCCTTTAAGCGATATCCAGCCTTCCACAGCGTATTGTTGTGAACACCAATTGACACGCTTCCCAAACTGCTTCATGCTGGTGTTGCAGTCAGAGAGAGGATTGACTAGGAAGCGAGCTCGATAAATAACTAACCAACCAGCATTCATGATTGGTTTCTGGATTCACTTAACTCTTCCCAAACCAGTGGATTGAGTGAAGGCAAAGAACAATCCCCATCACTAATGACATGAGCGAGGTTAAGCGGTGAGAATAATGCACGCTCAGAGAAGGACGAATGCTATCGCGCAGTGGAAGATTCGCTGACACGCACGCTTCTCCGCCGATTTAAACGACCAGACTGACTGCCGCGTCACGTGACAGAAGAGACAGTTCTCCAGTCGCTTCATCACATCGGCGCATCTGCGATAGATATACTTGAGTAATTAGACCTCAATGATGGACGCGAAGTGTTCGACGAACACGCTTCACGCTACGGAACCGTCGTCATCTGCCTTCGATGGAGAAGAGTGCTTATCGAATCAGCGCAGCTGTCGTCGCTATGCTCTGTTCATTGTGCCACCAATGAAGAGCGCTTGCTTCTTGCTCTCAGTCCACTCGTAACAAGGGAAACAAGGCGGTTCTGCTTCTCCTACAACCATTCACCCTTATGAGAATCTAGTTCGTTCTGAGTCGGCATTATTGGGATGTGGTAACACTGAGTACCACCTCTGTCACAATCGATGACTTTCTAGTCACGAAACACGAGGCGCTTGCATACCTGCATTTCTCTCACGTGGTGACCGCAGTAATTTGGTTGGATCTACTGCATGACCAACTATTCCTGTTGAGTGTTTGCCTAAAGTTAACATCCTGACCTATGTGCCCTATGTCCGTGGAAATGGCATTGAAAGACAAATAAAACTGTCCGGATTCTTTTGTGCGACGACAGTCGGTCTATCAAGCTGCGTCAGTACAAATGAAGTCTGCTCGTTGACCGCTCTCACTCTACCCTTTCTAAGGGAATAAAAGTCGAGTCTGTCACATATTCCGATGGATTTGCTTGTTTGTTTACACCTTCATGCCCGTACCCAAAAGTATCTGACCACAAAGGACCATTCCTTCATCATTTTAACTTGCGGCTTTTGTTAGCCCAAAACGAGTGGATTTAGGGCAGACAGCTTCTCGTCCAACACTAAGGACTACTTCGTCAAGCACATGTAGTGCAAATGTGCCGATGCGCCGAAATGAATTCCGATTTGTCAACGTTAGCGAATGGTTCGGTGACAAAGTGCTAACTCAGAGCTAAAAGGAGTAGTGGAAAGCTTTGATGAATCCACCTTTCCTTCACTTATTTCCTTGCATCTTAGCACGATAGTTTGATTTAACTATAGCTTTTTGCCACATCAAGTCCTAACTTTTGCCACACACTTAAGCAGATCGGGTAAAAGGTAATGACGTAAACATTGGTGGCTTGCATAATCATTAGTGAGTAAGAAGTGAGGCATGGTGGCAGTACCTGTGGCCACAATCACGAACTACTGGTCCACTAGTCAACGAGGGAGATGTGGTACCAACTGATTGCAAATACAAATGTTTGTAATGATGTCTTCACGCCGAGGTTGACAATGATGACACAAAGTGCGGCCCAAGACTCCAAATGGGTTACTTTCGCTGTTGGAGGTAAGACACAGGTTAGGTCACGTTTGACCACTAATGTGTCAAGTGGGAGAGGTGATGGCTAGTGGAGTGTGCGATCGTCTCCAGCATTTAAGGCAATCATAAAATCAGATAGCAACAAAAATTTCAGCACTGTTAAACCCTGACCGCATTTCGTTCAACTGGGACAACTATTCACTTAACCACATGAAGAGAAGTTGTCCTCTTTGTGGCGCCGATTACCAAGACTCAAATGCGGCATCGCACAGAAACTAAAGTCCGAGTCTATAAACTGAGGATTGAGTGTATTGACATGAGAGGACTGATAGTTGGGGACACGACGATACAAATGGTGCCGGGTAAAGGGTCTTTAGACACAAGCAACCTCTCAACAGCAAAGATAAATCGTACAGAATTTAAAGATGTTTGCAGTTTAAGCGATCTGTTATAGATGCTTTCGCTCCAAGCGAGTAAAGGAAATCGAGCGTGAGATAAGCTTTGGCTTTCATTTCCCCTCACTTGACTACCCTTTCCTTAAAGCGCGTATGGTGCGTGCATGTAAATGACTTTCTCCGTCTTTGGTGGCGTGATGAACGAGGTGGCGTGAAGGGAACTAGGCAAGTTGCTGCTGCTACAAGGCAGTGGGAGACACCCACGCCACTCAGTTGGCCTCACAGGCCAGATTCACGAGTGCATCATTTTCTAACGTCACGGCGCTATCAGCTAATAGACGAAAATAAGCAGGGACTACGAAGACTGCATTAGGTCCTTAAGGAGAAACCTCATCCTCATTCTCCATGTTGTCTGTGGCTAAAAATTTGTCACTGAAATGCATTAAGTGTGAATCAATTGGGAATAAGGCCAATCATTAATTATCATTGTCATGTAGACGCAGCACATGTGTTGCAGAGCGCAAGTTCTACCGTTCCCCTCATTTTATCCGAACGAACAAAGAAATCCGCATTTATAATGCTATGGACATTGCCCTGATAGGCTAACTTAACAGGTCTTGCATCATCTCGCCATAGCTATTTGAATTTTTGTTCCTTCTCTGACCTGATTACATTATTCTTGGCCACGCTGGCTTTCATGGGCAGTAAGGTTTACGCTCCTCGTAAACGGAGTAGCTAGATTGTTATTTTTGTTCACTCTCCTCTAACAGGTACATTGAAATGTATGACAAACTCAACTTTCTTTACCAAAAACGGTAGAGTGAGAGCAGGCGAAGCGATTGCCTTTCTGTCTAAAAGGGAAATGACAAGAGTTCCATATGGAGAAGCGTGTTCGTCGAAGTGGTTGTGGTGGTGGCTGATCTGATCCGTTCTGATCAGCAGAGCTGCGTGTGTGCATGCATCTCGGCCTCCTAGCAGCAGCACCTATCACCTACCTAATCACAACGATTAATGAGAACAAAGACAAGGCAGCATAACTAACAACTGAGTCTCTAGTGGTCAGACAGATTAGATTTTAAGTAAGCGTGGAGCTTATTGCGCTTTGCAGGTCTCATTGATGCTCCAACCAAGACGCCTGGAGGTAAATTTGGCCAGATGGCGCCAATAAGGGAGAAGAACCAGAAGAAAGAAGACTTTAACTTCTAGATTTAGGGCCTTCATAAGGCTGTGTCACTTGCTGCCTCATGGAATAATTGGTAGTGAACAGTCAGCAAACCAGTGCAGTCGCTTACCTCCTGGAACACCAACTACGAATATGCTTGACTAATCATTTGTAAATGTAGAGCGAAAAGCGTTCGGTGAACACGATTCTGGTTACTACCTTCCCTCATCTGCCTTCGAAAAGAAGGGTACTCTCTGTGCCAGCACAACCCTCATCACTCTGACTAGTTCATTGCACCACTAATGGAGTGATCACTGCTTGTTCGCATTCTACTCGATGCAAAGAAAACGAGGTAGCCCTATCTTCGCCTTAAGCATTCTATCCCAAATAAGATCTATTTAATTATGAAGTGGCTTCAGCGGGCTATCAAGGTATGCCTCTTTTGTCGTACTACATGGCTGCCTTGCTACAAAACCTATGCAACAACGCATTGCTCACCCAAATTGCTAGCTTTTGGACTACTGCAAGAGGTCAACTGACTTGTTCGAGGCTTCCCGTGAATCACCTGAACCCTCTAGGACGAGCTGACGAGAGACACACGTTGACCTCTTGCAGCAAGATCAAATCACCACATGCATCAACTGAGGGCAAGAATCTGCTTTCACGTTGAGAATCACTTGGATTGTTCCCTTGTCGTGTAAGAGATAATTGGATGCAATTCCATCTCACCTGCCGAGTTTCTAAAATTTATTTTGGGCAAGTTGGCATCATATTCAACTTCTCTCTACTTTGGCAGTTGTCAAGTCGTTTGCATAGCCTTTTGGCTTCATGTTGGCACTTGACTTAGCCAAGGGAATATGCCTGATTAAAGCTGTTAATTAGTTGATAGGCCATTCAGTCGTTCTACAGCTTGGACAATAACTATTCAAGTTCAAATCTAGCTAGCTCATTAGTTAGCAGATTTTAAACATGACCAAGCATTCCAACTGCTGGTCTCTTTACTCATCTTAAGGATCAAAGACACGGTAGAATAGTTGATGACACCTTGCCGTGCCAAGGGATTTGCCCCATTAGGTTAAATCTACGTTTCATTACCTTCAGAAAACCCAATTGCAAACATACTGCTTTTTTGGTCCCATGGCATACACATTCACCACATCGTCCACTTTCATTGGTAAACCATGAGTGGAGAAGGATGATGAGTATTAACCACTGCATCATTCATCAATTGAGACGGTTCTCCGATCACTTCGCCATCATCGCAAACTTAAGATACACCAAGACTAGACGAGAGGCGTTCGGCGAAAACGCATTTCGCTTCGGAACGGTTGTCATCTGCCCTCGAGGGAGAAGGCTACTCACTGATCCAGCATAACCCTCATCACTCTGCTTCATTCATTGCAACACCCATGAAGAGCGCTCGCTGCCTGCACTCACTGAATGGATCGGGTTGCTTGATAGCCAGCGATCTGGCCATTAAGTAGGTTGTGGACTGGAGCGATTTGCAGTGTAGAGGATAGCATTGCTAGAATTGCTGTGGGGCGAACCTCTCTTTCGACTGCAATTCGATTCCATGATTGCTTTAAATGCTGGAGGCAATCGCATGCTGAAGAAGGTGGTCACTGAGCCCTAGATTGCGCTATTAGCACGAATCGCACTTGCCCACTTCCCTTCTTGTAAGTAGCAGAGTAGAGGTATCTGATGGGTGCGAAACAGTGCTGATACTGCAGTGCATAGCACTTATGAGCGGAGTGTCCTCAGCTGCTGAATTGTACAGGGCTTCTCGTGAAACATTTAGGCTTTTCAAAATGGGTCGACAGGAAGGCATACGTGTCAAGCCTTCCTGCGCTAACCGGCTCAATGTTGAATTTGCTCACTTGCTGACTGCTTGGCGGCTCGTCGGCTGGCTAACCTGCACATTAGACCGAGCATTCACGCAGCCAGCACGAATGCAAAATGTAGTACGATAGAAAGCAGTTGCACAGAACAGCCAGTTGGAGGCATAAGAGACTGCAACATGTCATATCCTCCATGGCGTTGTTATAATTCGTAGATTCTAAGAATGCCGTTATTGCCTGTCGATAGCCCAAAATGCTGTTTTGTCGTGTAATCACTTTTGTCAATCCATCTGGCACTGCATGCCGCGATTTTTTTCATACGAACGAGCTCTGCCGCCAACCTTTAACCGCAAATACGTGGCGAGGCCAAAGATGTCCGCACAGTGCCTTAATTGCATCCTGGTTATTGCTGCCACAGTGACGACAAAACCTCTTTGCGTAGTGTTGAGAAAATCATGACGTCAGTGTAGCACAGAGCACAAACGTGAGCAGAGAACAAAAGGGGCCAACAGCTGGTAGTCCCAGTCTGCATTGATGACTCTCTAGCCGCTTTCTGCCTTGGCAGGTTCTCAAGTAGGCAAGTTGTGCGAACATTGCTTCTCGCGTGACTGGGCTTCCAGCATGCTTGCGGTCTCTATCCACATTAACTGAGGCACAGCTTCCAGACAGTGGGATGCTGTTTCTACCCGTGTGCAATCTCCAGTTGCAATGTCACCAGTGTTGTACAAGCATTTCTGCAAAGGTGAGCAATAGGCATATGGTTCACTTGCCCTTGCACAGCCATTATTTCCCCGAAATGAATAGCTTGAATACAGGTAGGCGACATTCTCCATCACCATCGACATGACTAACGAGGTGATGTGATGAGGCTTGAGCACGTTAAGAGAAAGCTTGTTGCTGGTGCTGTACTCCGTGTTTGATAGTGCTGCCGTCCTACTGATATGGATGGCCAGATCGATTGCTGCATCATCCACTGATGAGGATGGCTGGTCAATCCATTCAGCACATCAACACACTTGCAATATGCATGCTTGACCATTTAGTCCTCATTGTTGGGAGAGAAGAGTATAGCAAATACAATCCTCTCTGTGGAATCGTGGTGATCTTTCTTTGAGAAAGAAATCGGCTCTCTGAACCAGCTTTGCACACATCACTCTACTCCACTCATTGTCACAAGTGAAGTATGCTCGCTGCCCGCTATCACTCTGTCCGTTTTAAAGGAATGAAAGCCGAGTCTGCCACACATTTTAATCGGTTTGTTGATTTCTGTGAGAGCCTTTGTTTCCGCATAATGAGTAGAGTGAGGGCTGGCAGGGAGCACTTTCATCGGTGTTATGATGCTGGTTTGGTGAGGTCTTTACTTCCCTAAAGGCAGAAGACGACATTTGGTAGCTAGAGGCGTATTCAACAAACACTTCTCGCCTAACATGGAAGACCGATTAGTCAAGTACATGAATACTGGATGTGCCGATATGATAAGACCACTTCAGAACTGTCAACGTTAGTGAGTGATGCGATAGTCATCCTGGTCGTCCAAATTAGCAGAGGGACGCATGTGCCTACGTCATCATTTTGCGTCCAGCTGTGACCGTCGATTGGCTGATCATTTGCGCTTGTAAGGCTAACCATAATGCAGCGATATTTACGCATTTATTAGGACTACTGGGTATCAGTGGACGTTGACTTATTCGGCGTTTGAAGCTGGACCAGCTTAAGATATCTAACACCTTAACTGGTGAGGGATGAGGAACAAGAGATGCTGATTGACGGATCCGATGAAACTGGTAAATGGAGGATGTCTTTGTGCCAGATGGATGACGTCACTTTTGACGGAGGACTAGTCTTGCTTACCAAAGGGTGGGTACTGATATTCGAAGGCTCTCTACAGCGTCTTAGAAAAGGGGTCTTATTAAATGTCCACAATGTCGTAAAGGTCCAGTTTCGTTGAGTGTTTAACTGCTTTCAAATAGCCTGAGTCTTTGATATTGTAGATGGATTTGCCCAAAATGCTCCCTAGCTGAAACTGAAGAAGTCTTAATGGTGGTCGGCAATTAAATATCAAGATGACGAAACAACTAGGCATGAGTGGGTTGGTTTTCGAATTCAGAAAAACTTGATTTTTGTGGAATACACTCAGGTCTTTATCTGCGCCAATATCAACAGGGTCCCATCGAGGCTTGGATATTTCTCCTCTTCCGGTTTATCTCTGTCACAAGATGTTGAAGATAACCTGGCGTCAAACAAACGGAAGAATCAATTAACCTAAGTAGCGGTTACTATTTTGCTTTGAAGAAAAGTAGGGGAAATTGAAAAAGCGCTAGTAAGTGACGATGGGGCAGTCTTTACACAGCATACACCACAGAGCCGTGTGCATTAGACCACGAGGATTGAGGTCGCACAAATGCTTTTAAGAGGACAACTTAGTGGCGCAACGATGTTAGACGTTTGACAGTTCCTGTATGGGTCTGAACACTGGGTCTACTAAGATATAATCGTGAAATCTAAAGTCTTCTCGATGTTGTGCAACATAGCATGTTCTCGTTTGTCGTTTCTTGGCGGCGTAATGATGCTGGATTAGCTCGCATTGTCTTTGAAATCATCTGCAGAGCGTCTCTCATCTCCATCGGCTGATTCAATAAACATCGAAACAATTGTGCACAGAAAAGCTATCCCCGTAGTTAACCCTGAAACACAGTACTTAAAATACTCTCTGCTCAAATAGATACTAGCAGTCTACATGCTGAATTCATTATTTTAATTTCCTTTCGTGTGGTAAAGCCTAATGGTCGACAGTTGTATTCATTGCCATGAGATTGCCGAATATTCGCATTTGTTGGGTTCATCACGTAGCAGCTACGCTTGCGCTCCCACCAGTGCAAATGTGTATCAAACAACGCCGGACTGAATCCCACAGCACTTGCTCTCTGTGGCAATATTTATGTGCATTCATCCGACCTAGTTGCACGAACCGTGATTTCGGAGAGCTAAGTAAATGCGGCAGTCGGCTCACAGGCATGTGACTGAGGTTAACACCCCGTACTGCAGCATGTGATCGCACTCCAGCCTGGTTCACCTTCTCCTCTTCCTTGCAATCACCTCACGTTGCGTCTCACTTACCCATTTACTTCTCGATCTGTCGAATGGGTGTCAAATGTAACAGCACATGTCCACGCAAATGCAATTGCAAAATTTGCATTTCGTGGAGCATCGGTGTAATCACCCTTACCTATTTCCAGACAAAATCACCGGTAACACTACCAGCGCAATAATCGCAACCATCACTGACACTACTTCCCAGTTAATTTGACGCAAACCATCGTCTACAGACCCTTCCAGCTCACAACCGAATGTCTTCCTTCAAATCACTTCTCCTGAAATGGCATATCCTTCTAAAATGCACTTTATTACAACATCGATGCTCAACACGACTAAATCTAAGCAACCGAACGGATAGTTTCTATCTCCAACCAGAATCAATAACAGTACAACAGTTATTGTGGTGAAGCAGTTGTATTCATTGCTCCCTGATGCCTACTATGTTCATAAAATGATTTTGACTCCTGGGTGGCATTACTGCTACGTCATCTGATTGCAGAAGTAATCTACAGCAATGGTTAATTGCACAGTATTATGCGTGCTCCTTTTTATAAGAAATTTTCAAAATCCTTTTGTTATGTGGAACTTCGATTTTTCTTGTTTTTAAGAAGTTTTTAATATTTTATCCTCGTTCTCAATAACAGCTCAGCTCTTCTGGAGGCAAGTGACCATTAAGGAATGACATTGGCTTGGCTCAAGGTCATTCCATGACCCTCAGGTGTGAGTGAACGTCACTGGCTAGTTCCAGGGTCATTTAGTCGTTATCCACACAACGCCTATCTCCCTCCGGAAGGAAGACAAAAGGAAGGGGAGAATGGCATTTACGTATGTAATTGTAAGTCTATGATGATAACCTATCACTCAACCTCTACAACATGCACTGCCCCATAGAGAATAAGTGCTTGCCAAGCTACCGCCCGCCTGCCTGGTGTGCAAACACGCATACACACACGTTGCATGGCCGAAACGATTTAACATTTTGATGCGCCTGCCTTAAACAGGCAACAATATTGTGCACAGAGACGACTGTCCACGATAGGCAAGTTTTCATTCGCTGCCCTATTTCGTCATGCGTTGGTGGTAATCTGACCTCCCTTTACACGAATCACCACACTCAAAAGATAGTAAATATGGGGTGCACAAGACAATTGCTTTGTGCCAAGTCATGGGTCATTCAGGCATGAGCGGGACCGCATATTCGAGCAAGTCACCTGTTACAGGTAGTAGCTTCATTCGATATTCCCACCTGGATTTTAAGAGTAGGAGTAGTTACTAAGAGCTTGCTAACTTTCTAAACTGGTGAGATTCTTTGATGAGATTTCAGTAAGGCGTGGTAATATTTTGACCAATCAGGCAACTGCCTGACAAATGCATGGTTTGTGGCTAGATGTGTAGCTCGAAACAGCAGCGTCCCTCACTGAGGATTTGAAGGCACATTCAGCATTACAACGCTGTCTTTTATTCCTTACCACGATAGGTATCATTGCAGTTCAGTTATTCGCGATTGCCTACCTCACAGGGGTAAATCCCTTTCAGTGTCGATGAAGACGAATGCAAATGCTAACATCGTTAGTCCGTTGCCATTTAACATTTGTTTACGGCAGTTTGCGATAGAAAATAAACAGCCTTTTTGATGAACGCAAACAGGGAGCTGCACTATTCATAGTAGCTGAGGCGCTTAGTGACTGGTTGTACGGACCTACGAGAAAAGTCACGAAAGCATAGCAGCCATGAGCTAGTGGAGTTAAAATGGCCAAAGCAGCGCAGGTCCAGTCATCGCCAGTCGTGGTTACTGCAGCGGAAGTCTGGGCAGGTCTGCTGGTCGTTGAGGTACTCCCTCCATTCGTGACAGACGCTTTCTCCTCCCCCATCCAATACAACCATAAATTTTTACCATTATAATAACAATAATTATTGTCGAATTCTACACGTCAACTAACTGGTAACTGCTTACATTGAGGACCGTCTATCTACTAATACTAATGAGTCTGCGAACTTTAATTAGTAGTAGCGGTAATAATACATGTACAGCATTGCAGAATTGATTCTAGTGGATCTGGTTAGTTCCTCAAATGCAGCATCACCCTCCCCTTAAGGGCCATGGTGAAGGAAACAACTTCAACAGTTTCGAGACCGCTGCTTCGCCCACATTTTTCAATCCAACATCGCCTTGGCTCCAAATCGATCTTCTTACCTTCACTAACGGATTAAATTAACTTGTGGGTTGTCGTCAAATACAATGCGTCTTCCCGAATCGTTGAATCCGACGATAGCCCAATCAAATGCGTGGATGTGAATGTTGAAGTGTCAAGAGAAGCAGAACACATACGTAACAAGTTGATGCAGTAGGCCCTTCCTAAACTAATGCGGTTGATGACAGTCGGGATTACGCAGTGGAACAAAGACATCGGACAAAGAAGAAAAGACTCTCCACTTCACTCACACAATCAGAGGCAAGACAGTGTGGGACGGCAGCACCTCGCAGAAGATGGCCACAAGGGCCGATGATTTACTTCAAAATAATAATCTGGAAACCTATTCGACCAAACAACCACATTCCTACTCAGGTGGAGTTCAAAGCGCCAACTACTTATAAGCACATAAGTAGAAGGGTGCTGCTGATGACTTGCACCAGACGCTGACCATCTCGTAAGTCCACAGCGAGATTGATGATGGTGAAACCAAACTAATCGAGAGGTTTTTTTAGACAACAGAGAAATCTGCACCAAGAAAAGCTAAACTGGGAGCCAAGTTTGCACCCCGTGAGAGGTAGACGCAGCCGAGACTTCGACACTTCCACTGAGGACTACAATTGGCGTAACTGCCACCCACTGCCATCGTGTGAGTAAACATGCATGTCACAGCAATGTATCTATTTCGCACTCCTGTGAATGACTAGGTGGATGATGCACAACTAGCCTCCTGTAGAAGTAGCACAAGAGATCTGCATGGTTCTAGCAAAACACACAAGAAAGGCATTCTTTGCAGAATGGTTGTGAACGTACGGTAAATGATCGAAGTTGAGGTCAACGCAGCACTGACAGTCGCCATTCCACCACAAGTTTTTGATAAACTCTACAGTATTCAATAGCGGCGTGGTGTCTCTACCCCACTCCTCAATATCCAACACATCCTGCATATATAAAGGAGAGGAAGGAAGGAGGGCACCTTTACTGGTTTCAACAGTAGCAACAGTTTAGCTTTATCAATGGTAGCACTAATAGTAATAACTAAAGTATTCACATTACCATAAGGAGCAGAAGCAGCACCGGCGTTGGCGGCAGAAGGGAGAGGAAGACAGGAGGGCAGGGCAGGACAGGGAAGAGGAACAAATTCACGTATGGTTTTCTGCACACACGGGAGGGTGCTTCCAACCACCTCTTCCAAACATCCTATGTCCTCGACGACATCAGGCAGAGCATGAACTGGCGGGTGAGTTGATGAGTGAGTCGGTAAACAGCGCCTCAGGACTGCCCATTGAAGCCATAGATCGTTGAAAGAGGATCCATCCCCGGTACTACCGCCACCACCACCACCACCAATGACACCGCCCGTACAGGCCCACAATTGGTCCGAGCAATCACCTCAATGTGTCCACGAGGCCACACCGTGACACATTCATGCTGCTTGGCTCGCTACAAGTGCAAAAGACGCCATTTCCATCACTTCAAACACATCACTACTTTCCCATCCTCTTCCACTCTCCCATCCGCCCAACACCCAAAAGGGAGGCTCATTCCAACCAAATCTACGTCCCCACCACTACCCTTTGTAAGTCCGCATAAACAAGCACAAAATATTATTTCATGACTGACATTCCAATCCTACTACCTTCGAATTATTCTAACCATTTTTTTACAAGAAATCCAATTTAGAAAATCAAGGCTAAAGCACTACTTCAGCAATGGTTGTAATCAGCGCCACCATGGTCACACACCCGGGTGGAGCCAAATCAGACACAATTTCACATTTCTGCTAGAAACTTTGTTTCCTTAACTGCTTTCGTCACAACTTTCTCGAATGTACCACACCAGTCGCTGAAACAGTCTTCATCAGCGACTATGAAATACGCACATTTCAAAGCACCGTCCCTTGCTACTGCGAAGGACCGACTCAATCGCTCTGAACAGCACCTAATCGCCACACTTCCTCATCCAACAACTTTTGGAGTGAAGACGACGGTCTTTCGAAAGTACTTACCGAACCGCCTTTCCTAATGCTAAGTTAGGCTTTCGCATTGGTGAGGAACCAGCGTTCTCTCCCTAATTACAGTTGGCGAAATTAAAATTTACACCCTTTAATGCGTTCAAGCCTTTCCACTGATTAGTTCGACCGCAAATACTGACTACTGCTAGTACTTTGAGGCTGCAAAATACATTTCCATCTTTTCCTCCAACACTGCCTACCTTTTCAGGATACAAGGAACCTGACAACTTCAAAAACAACATCTTACCAGCCCTGTTTTCTCGCGAAAAAAACCGGTCTTTTAAATAAACATTGATGTAACCAGCTAAAAGCACATCGCTCTTGGTTTGGTTTTGGTTACCTGCATAAGTCAAGACAGTGCTTGCATTTCGATGAGCAAGTTAACTGCATAGAAACTTTGCATAAATCCAAGAAAGGCACGAAACTTGATGTGGATGAATAACTGGTGCACCTAGACAAAACACATTAGCCGCAGTGAGTCTGTAATAACCTGAAACTCTTGTGTCGCCAAAGGACTTACGAAACTGTTGTTGCGATAGGAATCGTTGGATGAAGGAACGAATGTCCTCACCGATGATTTTCACGCATACGCAACAACAGCAGTGGCACCAGCGACATTGGCGGAAGCAGGACACAGTGAAGGATGCAAGGCGTAGAAAGGTTGAGTCATTCCGTGGAGTACCCATCATGTCCTCATCCTCCGAGTATGCCGGAAGCATCGCACCTAAAACACTGAGAAACAGCCGTAAGACGGCAATGGTTTCCCACCATCCTCCTAAGATCAAAGCACAGATCAGCAAGGCCACACCCAATTCCCATGCCGACACGAGGGACCACCACCAACCCACCCAAATGACAAGCCACATCCCACCCCAACCCTAACCCCGACCCCGATAGTAATTAGTCCAGGTGAGGCCGGAAACCGCCTCAGCTTTCCGCCCTGGATGTTCTCCGCACCGTCTCACCCACTCCCTCCTTTTCAACTCCTTTTCACCCGTTCTCACTCCTAAGGCTAAGTCGCAATACCAGTGGGAGTAGCACGACAGCCATCTCTCCCCCCTTCCCCCAATAATTCGCGCCCAACACACCCAACAGTGGAGACCTATTCACTTACTTACCTCCTCTGAACTGATACATCACTACTTATCACCCATACAGTCAGCACCAAATTAAACTCCACCCTCCCACAGCAAACACATTTCCGTACCTACGGAAGCAAAATATGCCGCAGCTGCCACCAGTGAGCTCCGGCCCATAGCGCTTCCATTCGTCGTCGCCGCCGTCATAAGAGAACGTCTCCTTCACTCTTTCACACACACGGCACAGCTCCCCCGGCCTTTCCCCACCTTCGCCGCCACCCACCCAGCCTCCCATGCCCACGAAGACAAAGAGACGGAGACAATAATAGCAGTAGTAGACCGTGTCGCCCATGCCGAGAACCGCATCGCACAATCCAGACGGAGACGCCCCCGCCAACACCGCCACCGCGAATCACCCCAGCTTGTATTGCCCATCATTCCACACACTCATCAGATGTTACTTCACCATCATAACCACGAAGGTAAGTTTGTAGCAGCTAAAAGGGAAAAAAACCAAACAATAGAAAGACCCATGCGTGAGGGTCCAATGCGCTGCAAATCTAACATTCACAAACATAACGACTGATAAGAAAACAAGAAACAAACACCTCAACAGACAAACAATTGAGACTGCCACAAAGTATAGGCTGTGTAGTGATGACCAAACTTCACGCTAGCCACTTCTCCCTCCGCCCCTACCGCTGCTGCGTCTACCTCACTCAGAGACACCAACTCATGCCGTCAAAGCTGAGCAACCTACCATTAAGTCATCACCTAGGCCCTCCACACAACATGTTCTACAGCAAGGACCACATCAACACAACAAACAGCGCTGGTCCTGCACCCCCCCCCCCACACTCCGCCATCCATATGTGCGCCAACAACACGCATATCACAGTAATAAAAATAGCACAGGTAAAGCAGGTAAAGGAGAACAGCACTTCCCCACCCAACATATGAACGCACATTGATGCCATTGCTGCACACAAAAAGGGACGGCAACAACTCATTCAGCACAATCCAATCTTACCTGAGAAATATGTGAAGTGATTACAAAGGCGAGATTCGCACTCATTGCTGCTGTAGCTTCTTTTTCTTCCCCTACTTCTTCAGTACCTATTCTACCACGAAAACGGACAAAAAAAATGCACAATAACATTTATAAATATAGCGAATACTTATTAGCAAGAAAATGATAATGATTAGTTGTCACGTCCTTAGAAACGTTAGAAATCCTCCCAACAAAATCTATCGTCACTAGAAAGCAGACTAATTACAAATCGCCCAAACAATCTTAACTTATTGCTTCAAGTGTCGTACAGCAAAAAGTGTACGTGATTAGGCACCGTAGCTGGAAAACAAAACGTCCTAACAGCCACATTATGAGACTTTTCCGTCTACTTTACCCAAGTTACAAGTCCCTTCATGAAATTGGACCTCACCCATCAAAACTCATTTTTACTTAAATAACAAACCACTTGGAAACAGCCAAGGCAATCGTACTCAATCCAAAGAAGTGTTTTGCAGTAAAGAATTCAACGCAATCAGGCAGTGCAAATGGAAAACAAAAAGTTATGACAAACTGCAGCTACTTCTAAAACGGTTGGCCTAACAAATAAACTGATTAAGTAAGCAAATGCATATATCTGCATACATTCATAAAATGGGTGCTTAATCGCAAGAAACCACCAAGCAAGTAATTGCCAAGCACTTCGTAAGGTTTTAGCACCTCTCCACAAAATTACGCCTCATTACTCAAATCCAAATGTCATTAAAAACAAATAACCTCACAATCTGCTGCAACAGCCCCAATTTATCTCTACACAGCGAAAAATGCACATGAGGAGAGCTTGCAGTTGAAAAGTAACCGTCAACATGCACATTAAGAGGCATTTGCGTCTACTCTAACAAGTATGTGTATAAAGGAAGCAAATCGGCATTCAAAGTACCTCGCAACAACTAAAAAACTAAAAACTATAAAGAGTTACTCAATACCTACCGAGTTCCCGACTTTTGGCAGTGGATAAAGGCGCATTAATCCAGAAAATTCATCCCCGAAAACGCGCACCACTTACGCAAGCGGCACACAAATCTGGCCAACCAGTTCAAAGTTTGCCCGGTAAAACAAACAAACTGTAAATTTTTATGTATTTTTGATAAGACCATAATTGCGACAATTATTAACAGTTTTGACTTTTGTGTTTAATTTTTAACAACAAATTCACTAATAACAACTTACAAAGTGAGCAAATTGAAAAGTAGTTAATATTTGTATATCAGTAATATAAATGCATAATAGCGATGCTGTAAGATTTGCCAACATATCGTAAAAGTGGTTTACACGACAGCGAGGAATGTAATTTTGTCAATTAGTTGCGCACTTTAATTTGCTTCAAGCATGTGTTTTGTAGCTATTTTCATGTTCAAAACGAATAGACGGGTTGCTCAATTGGAGCAATGGACTGACCTTACTTACATTGACCTGCAGATGTCGATCACCTTCACGTAAGATGCGTATTTGCACAAAATATGCTTTACATCTACTTGGTTGGTGGGGTGTAAGCTACGTTTTCAGATGGCAATTTTCGGTTACGATGCCTGCACATCTCACTACACGTAGACGCAGCGGCACAGTAGCTAACTTCGTAAGTACTTCCTGAGCCGAGCATCAGTCACATTGGCAGTTGTCCCATTCAGTGGATTGCTACCTGATATTCTACCTCGTGTGGTACCTGTCATGACATGACATGTAATTGTCTGAACTTACCTTATCTGCCACTAACCCCAATGCAATTTAAAAATGGGCTCGAAACTACTGAAATAGTTGATCATGATAGGGGTGGGAGCACTCGACAATTTAACAGGATCACCTTTTTCGTGGAATGACCTGAACTTTGGAATTCACTCTGCCAGGAGACATGCGAAGGCTAAGAGAGTATGAGACATGGTTACTGAGCCACAGATAATGTTTGGGCTAAGAATCGCATCCAAAACTTCCCACTCTTGCAAGTTTGTCAATGTAATCGCTCCTCCTCCTCCTCCTCCTCCTCCTCCTCCTCCTC